>CATIWO010281023.1:0-46115 GCA_949673435.1 Macaranga tanarius | reverse complement strand
ATATGAATCATTATAAATAATATATATTATTCACAATGAACAATTTATTATATTTATATTATAATAATTTATATATTTTTATTATAAAAATTAAAATAAAATTAGCATTTAATAAAAATTTTAATCACGTGCAACGCACGTAAGAGAAAAACTAGTATATATATATATATATATATATATATATATATATATATAAGTTCTTTTTTAAGATGAAATTTAAAAAATTATAACTTATTACAATGAGTAATTTTTTTATCTATAACTATTTTAAGTTGGGTCTAAAGGTTTTTTATGATTATATAAAAATCATTTCCATATAAAATATAACTGTAAGATGTTTTTTTTTTCTTTTGAAATATAGATTGCATTAAGAAATTAAACATGGACATAAGAGTTCAATAGAATGAAGAAAGAAAGGAAGATGGTCTTCTCAGACTACATAATCATTGATATGAAAAGCATTACAGGCAAGAGTATGAGCCACGGTATTAGCTGTCCGCCTTACATAAGTTTGAAGACAGCAAAAGATACAGCCACAGCACGAATGTCTTGAATGACAGCACCAGCTGATGAAAGATCAGGTTCATCATTGTTGAACAGCTGAGTTAAAATTTGGTTGTCCGTTTCCACTTCTAAACAGTTAACACTCAAGTGCTGCACCCATAAAAGAGCCAAACACACAGACACTTTCAAGTAAAAGAACTGAATCTTGGTAAGGTATACGCTTACTTATACATTGGAGCACAATACAACTTTCACCATCCAGAACCGCTCCCATACCAGCACAATTATAGTCAGAAAAAAGAGCACCAACGGTAAAGATGTTTTATTGTATTAGTATTTCTCTCATTTTTTCGCTCATGTTACTTCTTTACACTACTTACTGCATCTTTGACTTGTAATCGGAACTTTCTACTCACACTTATAAAGAGAGCATTACCAGTGGTCATGCTCATTAAAAAAAATTAAAAAAAAAAGGTTAATTATTATCACATCCCTCAGGTTTGACCTATTATACTATTAGAATTCTATGTTTTCAATAACTAACTTAAACATTCTTAAGGTTTTACTCCATTAAATCATTATAATTACTCCATTAAATCATTATATCCCTACTGTTTAATTTACTATTAAGTGGACCAATTTGTAAAAATTAAAAGTTCTATTTGATCCTAAACTTATAATATAATTTTAAATTCATACATTTTTATTAAATTAATATTAAAATATATATTGTAATATTTATTTTTCATTTGATGTAGAATAACAATAAAATTTTACAGTGAAAATAAAAAAATGTTCAGTTCAAATTAATATATATATATATAATTTAACATGGCAAGTATCGTTTGGACACCATATCAATTATGAAAATTGAGTTCATATCAGTATGGTAAATCTTAATTGGTGTGACATTGATTATATAAAGTACATCGGTACGGCAATAGTTATAAAACTGAGTACATACCGGTATGATAAGTTATAATCAGTGTAATAGTAATTATATAAGTCGATTGTATTAGCACGGACACAATCAGTACATTGATTCAGGTCAATATGATAAACCCTAATTAATATAGTATCAATTATATAGTTGCATTAGAGTAGTGTCAATTTTAAATTAATATGTTTTATTTATATCTTAAAAATATAAATTATTTAGTTATTAAAAATAAATAAATTAAAAATATATATTAATTTAATAAAAAAAAGGGATGAATTTAAAGTTATATTATAAGTTTAGGCACCAAATAGAACATTTAATTTTTTTAAATTGGTCCATTTAACAGTAAATTAAATGATAGAGATGTAATAGTTTAATGTAATAAAACCTTAACAATGTTTAAATTGATTATTGAAAACACAGCAAACTAGTAGTATAATAGATCAAACCTTAGACATCTCATGGTAATTAACCGTAAAAAAAATGAGCAAATTCATTCAAGTTAGGCTTATATAAATGGGGTGGATCAAATGCCAATTTACATGCAGTGTTTGGAATGCTGTAGTAAGAAAAAGCAATGGAATCATGATCGTACCACATATGTTTTTTAATTACTTATCACTTTATTTGATTGTACAGAAAAATTAAGGGCATTTGGTTCATGTCATGTTATGGAATCCAAACCGGAATGGAAAGGGAATGAAAATTTTAAAAAGATATTAATAAAAAATAGAAACAATAATCAATATCATTTATAAATTAAAATATTTTTTTAATTATTTTTTATATGTAAAAAAAATATTATAATTATTTTTTATTTATTATAATTAATATTATAAATATCTATTATAAAATTTTTAAGGAAATCAAAATTCATTCTTTAATTAATAAAAATAAAAATTAATTCTTAAATTTTTTTTTTTTTTGCAACAAGTTTATACTTTTTTAGAAAAATTTATAAGTGAGTTCTTTTTAAAAAAATTTATAAGACTAAAAATATATTGTCTTGTTAGGCAGGGCTTGATAAAAATACTCTCAGTTTATTTTGGCTCAGCTGTAACGATATTACCTTGACTTTTAAATTTCTTATTACAATTTATTAGTACCTTAAGGAATTTTTATACCTTAAGGAATTTTTAAACTACTAAGTCTAGAAATGGCATCTTGAAGGACACGACCATCATGTGCCGACCCCTCCCAACTAGATAAAACATAAGTAAAACACATGTTGGGTGAGCACACACGCAAATATTCATTGCAATGTTACCTTTCTTGTTCTATATTTTGCTTTATCATCATTTGACACCGACACACTTATATAAGTACCATCTAGTGCTCCTAAATAATTGTATAAAAGAAAAAATTGAAGAATGATAAGAATTTATCCATTTGATAAATTTACCAATTAAATTAGTAGGATTTATGTTGCACCTTAGAACATTTCCATTTATCACTTGGACAATCAATTGCTATAGGCGTAGGCTTTTGAAGCAACTGATTATGCAACTTAAGAATGGCTTTCAAACAGAGGTTGAAATATTTACTAACAGTTTCTCTACTTCTAATAAAAAAAAAAAAAAAGTGCCAATACTTTTAGTTTTCTTGTGGTGAGATAATACATACAAAAATACTGCAACAATTTCCCTAGTAGACATATTTCTCAATCTTTTCTTGTTCTTTTTCTTGTCTATCAATTGTTGCCCATTAAAAATGGTTGAACTCATTAAATATCATTTTACATACATAATAAATATGACACCTAACCCCACCAATACCTTTGTTAGAAGGTCACATCCTTAACCTACCTAACTCAAGTACTGGTGTGGCTGAGTATCACTTCTATCTCGTCCATTTATTGTTTAACTCTTACAACTTGAACATATAAATATATTCCATTATTACATATAACCATTATAAGATGACCATTCTAAAATTCTGCTCCTTAATTATACATAAATTCTAAATTACAAACTATGGAATACAATCAGCTCAATATATATCATTTTCTATAATAAAATATTATAGATGATCATAACTTCTGAGGCTTTCCACCGCTTGTATATCCAACTACACCCCAAGCTATCTTTCATACAGCTACTTTCAATAATCTATTACTCTGAAAAAATTTTATAAAAAAGAGTGGTGAGCATTTTCAAGAGAAAATACTCTGTGAGTAGAACAGAGTACAAATATGTATAATCCAACAACATCATAATAAGGGTTCCAAAAAACAAATCTTAGAAGAAGAGTTATTAATTTAGAAATGCAGGTAAGAAAGGATCCACAATAGATTTTGAATTAATAGTTATCACTTATCATTTCTTTATATTATGTTATCATAATAAATATTTAAGATTATCTGGTCCATAGAATTTTTATATTTTTCTTATTTATTCGTTGAGATCTTTGGCACCATGCACTTTAGTAGTGGACAAATATTTATTATTCATAGCAACATTTTCTTATTAATTCCTATGTTAACCAACATGAACTTAAGCATCAAATTTCTCATTCTCAATCAAATAACATCTCAGTAACTTTAATTTGATCATGTTATACTCACCATCTTGACTCCTTGAGCTCATGCTCTTCATAATAACTCGTATACTTTAATGCCTAACATGATTTTTTTATTAAACTTTAGAAAATAGTATAATTTTATTAAGAGCATCACAAGATTTAGATGTTTTTATATTAAATTTAGAGCAATGCATTATATGCATAAGCAGATATCAGTGTAGCTAGTACTATTACCACACTGAAGGTTACCATATTTACTCATCAATAATGTGCTAGTCTAGCCCCAGAGGCTGTGCCCGCACGACCTAAAGAATCATATATCAACAAGGTCTTTTAATCTCATATCACTCACTCGAAGCCAAAGTTACATTTTTCGTCAATTCCTCTCAAATGGCGTACCTTAGTTACAGTTTTACATCTTATCATATAAGGTGAAAGGCTATGTCCCGGACACCTTCTGCTAACTCACCAAATCCTACCACATCCACAGTATGGGCTTACTATATCTTAGTGCCATATATGATTATGCTCATTATTGTATCATTTTTTAAAGTTTTCACGTATTAATTTTATTTCCACACACCTTTCTTCTCCACATTCAATTCCATAACTTTCTTCAATTGTCATTTTCATAATTCATAAATATCATTATCATTTGAACATTCTTGTTGTACATTTTTAGAAGCATTCTCATAATTGGTTCATTAAAAAATTACGTATCTTTAGTCTCTATGTTAGAGACTTGAATAATTCTTGTACGCATTGAAAGTTAAGATGTTGCATTAATTTTTTCAATTTCTTTTATTACAAAACTATCTCTTGAATTGATAATGTTTGTATATAATACAAACTTTGAACTTAATTACATATGTTTTACTAATAATAGGCCTCATTTAGTTCCTTTTTTTATTTTATTTAGTGAATTAAGTATTCATATGTGTGTAGACATATTTTCGGCTGAGGTTACATTGCTATTTTTAAAGTTTTGAGTTGTCTAATTACTGAAGCAAGGCACTGAGGTGACTCCTTAGCGTGCTGAGGTGTCACCTTAACACTCTAAGGCATCGCCGGATTGTTTAGGCATCACCTGATCGACCTGCAATTGTTTATGCACTTCAACAACACTCATATTCAACCAGAAATCAATTTATTCAAACTTAAAACTCACATTAACATGTTTATTTATATGTATTGCATTAATATAGATGTTTACTCACATATTTTTGCACATTTACAACTCTATAATCAACTTGAAATCTTAATTTAGAAGTAATAACCATATAAACATAACACACATCAGAGCTAATTTCATTAATTTATTTATCTAGAATGAAAGATAAAGTTAGAGGCTCAATAAGACTAAAAATTAGAGCTAAATTTTAGTTAACGAGAATTAAACAATTAGTAAGCTCAAGATCAACAAAGTTTACTAAGTAATTTCAAGAAAATTTTCATTAAGAATTGATAGAAAATCCACTTACTATAAATCCAACAAAAACAATAGTTTAATCCCTCCTTGATTACTTATCCACAACTCCCACTTGATTTTCCTAAGACAGTGAAAATCTTAGTCAAGAACTTGATTCAACTTAGATCCTCCTCTCTATATGCTTCTTCTTCTTTGTCATTCTTCTCTCATAAGCATTCTGCTTTTTTTTCCTTTTTTTTTAATTTGAATTAATAGACATATATATCCATACCCTTTGAAAGTTTTTTCTTTCCACTTTCTGGAAAAAAACAAGTTTAGCTCGAAAAGCACAATTTGAGGACCAAATTATTACATTCTGCACATTTAATTTATTGTTTCTACATTTCTCCTTCTTTTCCTCTTACTACTTCCCCAGAAATCCCAAAACACCAGCAAATTGTGAAATTGTAATGTGATTATGCTTGTGGTAAAGTATGGCCTCCCTGCGTGCTATGTGCTTTTAGTTATTGTATTTTATTATTTGTTCGTATTTTTGAATCTTCTAGCTCCAGGTGTGCATGTTCTAAAAATTGTGTTCTTATAATGAAGTCTATGTTTTCATAATTTTTTGTTGCACTTTTACATCAAAACCATCTTCTTCGTGGAAAATTTTGAATTTTTATTATGTTTCGTGCAAAATCGGATCTTTTGGTACAAAATCATTTATGCTTTAAAGTCCATATTTTTGTGCCCGTCTTGATACAAAATTGCATTTTTAAGTGACTTTCCCAAAAATTATATTTTTTTGTATAAAAATCATCTTTTTAGGGTACTTGTTAAAAATTATATTTTTAATAATAAAGTTTCATTCTTTCTATTTTCAGTTCAAAGTTCATATTTTTAATCCGTTGCTTACATTAAAAATAACGTTTTGCACTCAATTTTTGTCTAAAATTTTCACTTTTAGACTCTCTTTAAAAGGTTGCATTTTCACCTCAAAGTTGTATTCTTGTCATCCATACTCCATAAATGCTTATTGTCATCATCATATCTCACCAAAATGCTACTTTAGATAAATTCACATTGAAGTCTACATCTTATAAAATTCATATCTTTAATATAATTGCATTTACTTTTTAAAAGTAGGCCCACCTCATAACTCGACCCTACTCATGAGTCTCCATGTTTGTGTGAAATTGGTAACTTGATTGTTTTCTCATAAATATGGAGGTTTTATGTGTAGGGTCACCTTTATATGAATTTAATTCCTGCATTTGCATAAAAATTATACCTGAAGTTAGAATAACATTGTTGGTCCTATAATGACAAAATTAATCCTTTCATTCTTCAATTTGTTGCTTTTTTTATCTTTATTATTTTAGGGTACTAGATGCATGTGTACAAAATTCTAAATGTCATGATTAAATTTATTTTTATGTTATTTGTTGAAATTATATTCTCTTGCTATGATATATGTATCTTGCTTGGTTTAATGTGGATGAATGTGTATTTCTCTGCGCTAACCTTTGTTTTGTAGGTTTATTAGATCTAGGGCTAGATTTATCTTTCTGCACTTTTTTCTCTATTTGATGTATTCATTAGGATTGAAAAAGCATTATAATCCTTAATCCCTTCCCCATTTTATTTCTATTGCTTATTATTCTGCTCGTTGTGAATATTGTGTGAATATTTGCATTATAATTGCCATTATGAAACTGATACTAGAGTGATGTGATAACTAAGTAGGTCATGTATAATGAGAAACAGTCAAGTAGAAATGTCTTCTTAAATTCAGAATCTCTAATAAATAAAAATAAACTTCATGCAGTTTAGGATCTATTTTCCATTCTTGAGCAGGTGGCGACTCTAATTGCGCGAGGCTTCTCCAAGTTTCCCTAAAAGATATTCAATTTGACCTTTAAAAAAGCATATTGAGTGCATGACAGCAACCAACTCGCTCATAATTATACCTTATAATATCTTTGTGGGGGTGTTTTTCACTATAAAACTAGTCGTTGCTTTTAAAAAATTTTTAATTTGAATCTTTTCTATATATATAATGAATCGATGGATGTTTGCTGGCTATTAAACTTTCAATAATTAATAACTCTATAATCAATGATTAATAGAATTTTATTATCCTATATTCCAAGATAGAATGTGTACTTTTATGTATACATAAATATTATATGGGGTGGCATTCAAAGTGAGGAAGAAAATGATATTTCTATCAATTCCATCTTTTTTAACCAGGCTCAATTATTGAACATAAAAGGATGTCCAATCTTATATATATATACACACATATATACATATATATAGGTCCAAGATTTATCATGTCTCTCTCAAAAGAGCACTATAATAAGGTTATAAACATTGGATGAATTATTGGACCACTACTTCGAATTCAAATTTTATGTAGGAAGTGCAGGAGAGCTCCATATGCATATGATTTTTACCATTTGAAATTATAAAATATACAAAATTTAGTAGCAAAAATTGACTTTGAAAACAAATCAAATATCTTATTTACCATCCTAATTAATTGACCTAATGGCTGCCACTAACTCTTCTTCTTTTATTACGATAAAATATGAGCTTAATTAATTAGTTTTATGGGTGCATGAAATCTTTTGCATAAACAATGAATATGATAGATCTAACAAATACTTTTGTATTATTACATGTGACCATGAAAGCGATCGATGGTGAACAGATGCTATAAGAAAGTCTTGGATCCATTAAACTCAATAGTAATTAAATCGGAAAGATTAAAGACTAAAGAAGCCAACCATTAACAACTGTATCTATATTAAAGAATCTTTATCTTTTTACCAACTCATATTTCATAAATAAAGTTTTTTATTGAGATTATATTATAGTATTTAGAGTAGAATTAATCCAGAAATGAAAGCTAGAGATCGACTTGTTTAAATGGGTACTCAAAATCAACAACTTCAACAATAAAGACAATCAAATTCATATAAATGCATGCAGCTAGTAAAAGCAAAACTGAAACATCAAGCAAATCAAGGATAGTACCACAGAGAGAAAAATAAACAATACCAATGAACTAAAGAGAAATCCCACAAGATCATTATTAATTTATTATAGAAATAATTAACTAAATAAGCTGTCAACTAACAAAACCAATTAGAAAAGCATAAAACCATAGAACAAGCATCATTAAGGAAAAAGATAAAGATTGGCACCCAAATATTTATGTGATAGTGGGAAGAAAGTTCACTAACAAAAATAAACAGAGGAGATAAATTAGTGGTAGAAGTAATAAATAGGAAGAAGGAACAATACTAACAAGCAATTATAACAATACTAACAAGCAATCGTAATAGTAGATAGCTGCAACAAATCTAGAAATTGCAATAATGAAACAAGACTAAACATAAGCTAATAAACTTGTAACAGTAGAGAACTGAAGACCAGAATGCAGCAGGAAGTGAAAGCATAGAATCCAGAAGCAACAAAGCAGCAGCAAATGATAACAGATCATAGGAATATACTAAACTGAAAACATAAGTAGCAATCCAAAATCAAAAGAAATAGTAGTAAGCAACAAAAAAATATGAAGTAGATTAATAATCCAAGAGGACTAAGCAATAATAGATGACAGAAGAAAATTTATCTTGAACACAATACAATACAATCAATTATTGAGTAAAAACGCCCCAAATCATATATTATAAGCTCAGAAAAAAGTAAAAACACAAAAATAACAAGTAGTAGCGAATTAGCATGATAAAAGCATTCAATATTAACAAGTAAAAATCAAAAATGACTAGGAAGAGAAGCTATTGGCAAGATTAGAGTAATTACCAAAAATTTCTTTAGATTGAGCAAGAAAATCCAATGAGAATGGATGTTAATGTGTGAGTGGAGTTAGGGTTCTTACGATGGAATCAAATTTCTTTAAAGAGAGAGCGTTTTTTTAAATAATGGAATCAAATTTGATTACTTAGGACTTGAGGGGAATAAGCCATTCTCATTTTAGGGGAATGGATTCCAATTTCAAGTCGACTTTATTTCAAAATAAACATGAACAATGGGAATGGATTATCCTCATTCCCATTCCTGAGTTCATTTTAGCCCAAACAAATAGGCCTTAAAAGTGTGAACAAACCTTGGATGTGAGTTGTGTGTAATAAAAAAAAGTTGATATATTTCTAAGCTTGTTGGAAATCTATTCTCTATCCTTAGTAAAAGAATAGATTTGAGATTCACCACCTAAACTCTCTCCAACACCCAAAAAAATAAGCACAAGAATCATTCATTGTTAATTGAAGAATGTAAATATAGAATAAGTTATAAGAACTAACAATCTATATTGTGTAGTAAACGATGAGTTGGGTGTATCTGAATAGACTTTTTCCTATTATTTTACTTGGTAGTTAGCAACATTTCAAAAAAAAATCTAAAAATAAAAAAATAAAATAAAACACACACACACACACACACTTAGTAGTTGGTAGTTTTACTAGTGCATGTTGTCTAAATGTCACTTAGGTATTCTAAGCCTTGAGGAATTCGACCTATTAAACCCATGGAGAATTATTAAGTATAACTTTTTTTGGTGAAATAACACTAAATTTTACCTAATAATTTCAAATTTAAGGCGGCTTTTTTTTCAACAGTAACCTTATTGTGTTTCATATAATACAATTTTTTTTTATTTTTACATTCTTCTTCATCTCTTTATTTTCTTCCTAACTTCTCCTCAATCTATCATTATTTTCCTGACTTCTTCCACACCTATTACTAACCATAATAAAATTTGTAAAATTAACCCACTAATGATAGATTTACACCAGTTAAAATTTGAAAAAATTAGGATAAGGTAAAAAAAATTAAAAAAAAAAGAAAGTTCAAACGGCTACAATTGATCTTTGCCTACAACTCTTGTGGGTATATTCTTCTTCTTCTTCTTCTTCTTCTTCTTTAATAGGTCACAAATCATCAAAAATAGTAATGGGTAGGTGTCAAATTTTATTCTTTTTCTTTCTTAATACTTGGGTGATTCTTGATTTTTATTTTTTTTTCATTTTATTTTTGAATTTGTGTTTCTAGTACTATAGATGTTAATGGATTTTTACCAGTTCTTGTTGATTTAGTGAGTGTGTGTCTTCATGTTATTTATTTTTTCAGTTGTTGAAGGGTCATTGTTAGTTTGTTGTTAATATTTTATAGTCATTTTTAAATTTTTGTGAGGTTATCTTGTAGTTGTTTGTTATTTTTGGGTTATTGAAGGGTTGTTGTGTGCTTATCTTAATGTTATTTGTTATTTTTTGGTTGTTGAAGAGTTGTTGTCAACCTGTTATTGAGTTATTTTTCTGTTGTATGGTTATTGAAGGGTTGTTGTGAGGTTATTTTGATATTATTTGTTATTTTTTGATTACTGAAAAGTTATTGTCAGATTGTTATTGGGTTATTTTTACTGTTTTACGGTTCTTTTCTAGTTATTATGAGGTTGTTTTATAGTTATTTGTTATTTTTGGTTATTGAATGGTTATTTTTTTAGTTTCTTACTTGTTGCTATTTTCTAATTATTGAAGGGTTGTTGTTAAGTTGTTTTAATGTTTTTTGTTTTTTTTTTTTTGCTAAAGGGTGTTTTCAGATTATTCTTTGGTTGTTGCTATTTTATGGTTTTTTTGAGGTTGTTATATGATTTATAGTTGTGGTTAGTGGTAGTTATTGTAAAGTTGTTGTTGGATTGTTATTTATACATGAGAACAACCATCATATTTTTGAAGAAAGTGTTGCCAACACTATTCTTTTGAAAGAAAAAAGTCAACTATATTTTGAAAAAAACCTTTGTAGTTTGGTTATATATGTACTTCCCCTTTTTTCAATGTACAATCTTTTGAATATATGTTAAGGCTATGTAATCTGTTTATATGTTGGACCCTGTGCTTTTTTAGGGCTACCTTTCTTGCAAATAGAGATAGGCTTCAGCCTTGTAGAAAATTTCTACATTGGTTACTCCTAGTCAAAGTTTATCACTCTTTGTAACTTTTAAAGTATATTAGGTCTCTATTTAGCTATAGGTACATAACCTAGTAGTTTGTAGAAAGAAACCTTAAACCTATAATTTTTTTGGATTAAGCAGAATATTGTACTTCATATATAGATCTTTCCAACTTTTTTATGTCCTTCATAGTGCTTATCCAAGTGTTAAATTTCATGAGTAAGAATTGCATAATTTCACATAGCGAGCGAGCAAAAAAAATAAGACTGGTAGACAACAAAGGCTTAAAATAAAATTAAACAAGTTTTAATCTAGAAACTTAAAACATAACTGGGAGAAAATTCTTGTATTATTCCTTGAGTGAGTTATACCTTAGTCAAACACTTGAGCTCGGAGATGTTTGTTAGCTTTTCTTATACATAACATTAGCTCGCTCAATCTTCTATTTAACCATTGCTTGAACTGTCTACCACTGCTCTGCCATATTTTTTATTGTTGGACTTTCTAGCACCTTTTGTAGCTTGATTAAATCAAGGGCATGTCGAGGTGCTTTTGTATAAATAATAAAAAAAATGGTGATTTTCCAGTAGCCCTATGAATGATACTATTATAAGCAAATTCAGCTTGTGCCAATGTCAAATCCAACTACTTTGGTCTATCTCTACATATGCTACATATCAAATTGCCTAAGATTCTATTGATAACTTCAGTTTGACACATTGTTTGAGGATGGGTTGTACTATTATAATTCAAAGAAGAGTCAAACATCTTCTACAAAGTCCTCTAAAAATGGTCAAGAAACTTGTTATCTCGATCTAAAGTTAAAGTCTTAGGCATACTATACGGATGAATAACCTCTCTGAAATAGTAGTTTGGCAACACCATTAGCATCTAAGCTCTTTTTAATGGAAAAATGTGCCATTTTAGAAAATCTATTAACCATAACAAAAATAAAATCTATACCTTACTGGGTGCAAGGTAAACCAAGCACAATATCTATAGACAGATCTTTCCAAATATTTTTAAGAATAGGTAAAAGAATGTATAAACCTGTATTTTATGACTATTCCTTTGTTATCTAGCACACATAACAACGCTGAATAAATCTAATCACATCTCTTCTCAAATGAGGCCAATAGTACTCCTCACTAACTTCAACAAGGTCTTGTCTCTACCTAAATATCTAGCTAATAGTCCTCTATATAAGTCACGAATAACCTTCTCCTATAAAGAGGATTTAGGAATGCAAAACTGGTTGACTCGCATCAAGTAACCATCATGAATATGAGTATCTTCACAAGGATGATTTGAAACACATTTCTCTTATATGTGCTAAAAATGTTGATTAGTTTTAAATTCTTCTTTTAAATGCTTAAAACCCATAATCTCATTGCTCAAAAGTGATAAGTAGATCCGTACATTGACTCAATGCATATGCTACCTTATTCTGCACGCTTGACTTATGTTTTAGCTTGAAAGAAAACTTTTATAAGAATTGTGACCACCTAGCATGCATATCTTTATTGATCTACTTTTGACTATTCATATACTTCAATGCATCATGGTCTAAATATAGAACAAATTCTCACCTAACTAGGTAATGCTCCTATGTTCGCAAAGCACACACTATATAGTATAACTCTTTATCATAAGTAGTCCACTTACATCTAGCCTCACTCAACTTCTTATTAAAGAATGCCACTAGTATCTTCTCTTGCAAAAGAATAGCTTCAATCCCCACGCCAGTTGCATCATAATCTACTTTAAATAGCTTATCAAAATCTAGCAACACTAGTGTTGGAGTAGTGCATAAATTCACTTTTAGATTGCAAAGGTAGCTTCTAATCAGTCTATTTCAAGGGACAACCTAGTAATTAGTCAGAAGAGGGTTAATATGATAGCATAGAGGAGGATGCCAATATTTATGTTTTAGAGTCACCACCCGATCACTCAACAATTAGGAAATATATTTCAAGTTGCACATAATCCATTTTGCACATAATCCATTTTTCTTAGTTAGAGATTCTAAGTTCGAGGAGAGATTTCTCTTTATTATTTCTCATTATGCACAATCTATTTTACTCATTGCATTACCCTAGTTTTAGTTTTATGATGGTAGGTATATATATGCAAGCATCTATAACATACACAACATCCGCAACAAGCACAATCTATAGCCATGCATTAAGAAATAAAAGATGGGAGGGAAGGGATTAAGGAGTACCATGCCTTTCAATCCTAGTAAATACATTTGAAAAAAGAAAAGATAGGAGAATAAATATAATCCTAAATTTAATAAATCTGAAAAATAAAGGTTAGTGCAATAATATTTGCACATCCATCTACCCAAACATTCATCCACATTGAACCAAGCAACATAATAGAATAATGATAAATAGCATGGACGATACAACATGTAATCCACTAATATAAGATAGCCTAAATAGGGCATTTAAAATATTTAGACATGTTTCTAACATCCTAAAAATAATGAAGTTCTAGATAAATGAATAAAAAAATGTTGATTTTATCATCATAAGACTAGAAATGCGATTCTAGCTTCAGATACAATTTTTAAACAATTTCAAATGAATCTTGTATAAATATAGCAATTTTAATGTAGGATTTATAAGATCATAAGCTTCATGTTAGCCAATTGGATCTCATACATTCACTAATCCAACATTTAAAGTTGACATATGTGCCAAAATGTATCAACCTAAATGTTGGATTAATAAGAGTATAAGCTTTAGGTGCAACATATAGTAAAATGATATTTTTATGTAGGAGATGAATTAAAACAACTGTGAATTTTGAATTAAAAATAGTAAAAATGCATCTTTAATGTTAGAAACGCAATTTTTACCAATCGATCTAAAAAAGTGATTTTTATACTAAAAAAATACAAAATACCAATTTTACTGCAAAAAATGATTGGCTTTATGCTAAAAATGATACCTTTATCTCAAAAGCTCGATTTCACATAAATCATAATAAAAATGTGAATTTTACCATAAAAATGCCCATTTTGAAATATTTGCATCCAAAGCTAAAAAATAAAAAAAATGCAAGCAAAATAAACATCAAAGCAATTAAAAGCATATAGCATGTAGGAAGGCCAAAATTCACCATACAAGCATAATCACATTATAATCTCATAATTTGTTAGCATTTTGGGATTTTGGAGGAGTAAAATTAGAAGGAGAAAAAGAAATATTGAACAACAAACTAAACATGCAAAATGTTGTACTTGATCCTCAGAATGGTCTTTTTGAGCTAAGTTTTTTTTGTGAAAATTGAGATGAAAAAGACTTCTTAATCATCTATATAAGCTATCCTCACTTGACTTTAAGAAGATGACATGCAAATACAAAATTGATCAACTTTGAAGTGTGCCTTGGCTAAGATGAGGTTAGGTTTAGTGGGTCGGATTTAAAATACCTAATAAAAATAATAGAGTAAGTGGAAAGAAGTGTATTTTATGTTTCCACAAGGTGTGTTCTAAAGCTAAGGAATACCTAAAACTAGTCCAAATATTACTATTTGGTGTGGTCTCGAGTCTCTAAAATGACAAAGCTTTCCTAGGTTTTCAAAAAAAAGTCCTTTAATTCATAAACATGGGAGGGCATATTTATAAATATTAGGCACCTAAGGGACAAGCCATGTGTGTGGCTTGTGAGCCACGTGCGTGGTTTGAGCCACATGTGTGGGCATGAGCTACGCATATGCAGACACTCTAACATATGTTTTGAGGCTTATTGTAAGGTCTTCTAGTCTTTTTAGGGGTCTGTCATGTCATTTATAGCCATTTCGAGACTAAAAATTCTGGTTTGGCTAATTTTGGCCACTATTTTAGGTCTTCTAGAGTTCTTTTGGGCTAGGATTAGCATTCTTAAAAGGGCACTCTCTTACATTTATAATTTCTTTTACTAAAACAATTTTCAGTACTAGACTATTTTGAAGGACTACTAAAATTTGTGTATCAATAGTTACCCCCTACTTCACATGTGCTGGTCAAGCGTGCTTAAGAGAGGCTTAGCTAGTGTCAGTACATGTAGAGCATATAAAGTGAAATGCAAGGAGTTAGGATACTTACCTGCACTTACTTATTGTTGAGGTGTTTTTTGAAGCCTGTTTTGCTACTGAGAGCTGTGTTGTTAGTTATCGTGTAGCCGTTGGAGTGTTAGATGAAGAGAGTCATCATCTTGGGTGTTGAATAGTTATTATAGGCACCAAGTAAGTGCTATTATAGCCATTATTAGCACGGGCAAAAAGTTATTCGAGGATACCATATAGCCGCTGTAGGCATCAGGCTAATGTCATTGTAGCTGCTATGGACATCAGGCAAAAAGTCATCTGAGGATACCATATGGTCGCTGTGGGCATTAGGAAAATGCCATTATAGCCACTATAGACATCATGCAAAAATTCATCTAAGATTGCCGTATAGCCATTGTTGGCATCAAGCGAAAAGTCATTCGAGGTTATCGTATAGCCGCTGTGGGAATCAAGTGAATGTCGTTATAACTGCTATAGACATCAGACGAATGTCGTTATAGCCATTTTGAGCATCAAGCAGATGTCGTTATAGCCGCTGTGGACATTAGGCATATGAAAATGCTGATATAGCTTCGGGGATCATGCAAAATGAATGTCGACTTGGGACTCATACAGTAATGGTAGTGATGCATGCTAAGGTTCATGCAAAAATGATCGTAAGATTACTAGGAATGAGACAAGTGCATGGTAATGATACACAAATTAGGCAGATGATATGCAATCAACCATATGAAAATATAAAAATGCAATGATGCAAGGGTTGTCCTCGAATGAGAACTCTAGTTTTGTGTGACTTTCAAACTCGTAATGTGATTTTTCTCATTTTTATAAATTTTTTTATTCTCCGTTAAGTGTGGATTCCCTAAAATTTTATGAAAGTTAGTATTGTATATATAGGCAAGATGAATAAATATCTTATGAACATATTCTTGTTTTTGAATTTGTAGAAATTCATCAATTGGTAAAGAGTCACATATGTTTAATGAGTTTTACTCACTCTGGCTTATATGATTATGACTTAATATAATTCATAGTTCTAAGAGCATAATTGGCCATCCGATACTAAGGACATATTAGTTTACCAAGTGTAGAGCTGACTCCTTCATTCAAATTTAGGAAGGAATTTACAACATAAAACTTATGGGACATGGAAATAAGATAGTCAAATTTTAAGTATCGACACAGCTTCTAAGTAAAGATTGTTGTTTCTTTCTTTTCAAAGTATTCCCCCGCTTTTCTTATATTGCTCAACGTGTATACCGTGGAGAAGATCTCTTTGGATACTCATACTCTTTTAAGTATTGGAGTATTTTAGAGTGTCTTTAGTTCTTGTTTTGTTTTTGCCTTACTTATTTTCATCCTCTTTTTAATATTCCTCGCCTTTCTCATATTACTCGGCGTAGATACCTCTAAAAGGCCCTTGTGGATGCTTATACTCTTTTTTGCATTAGAGTATACAAAACATTGTTTGGCTATTATTTTTTCATGCAAAAACTAGTTTCATACTAGAAATTTGAGTTGTTCATGTCCATCAAGTTTGTTTTGTATATTCCACTAGTCATTCAAATGTGAAGCAAGTATTAGGTCCATTAAAGTTTAGAAGACCTCAGTATAAAATTGCTAATAATGCACTTGGAATTACAAAGTGAATTATATAAAAATCATAATATTAGGGCTTGCAAAATTTTCATAATACACATGCAACTTATGATATTAACGGATTTTCCAAATTTAAAGACAAAGACTTTTATTGTGATGTGAATGCTTTATACAAAATGAATTGAAAAAGGAAAGAAAATTTGGTGCTTCCCTAATGTGGGTCTCTTTTTAGTAGGTCACTTTTGGAGTTGTGTTTATTTCTCGAGATTTTAATTGGTTTAGGTCATAGAGTGCATAAAATAGAGTAGACAATGACAAAGTGTGTGTATGATCCACATGCAAGACTATAATCTACGCACATCAATTATGATCTGCAAGCCATCCACGCATAGGGATTGCGCGATCCGGGTGCATGGATCACGCGATCGTGATTTATACATTGTTCTGACGTTCATTCAATATGTTTTGGTATTCTTCACTTCTCTACTTCCTGTTTTGTCTTCTTTTTATTATTTTTTTGCTACTTTATTATGGAGGATTTTGACTTCCTTGAGGACTTTGACCGTTCTGTCCTAGGAGGCATCAATGATGACGACGGATATGGTCTGGCTAAGAGGTCCAATACTTCTTATTGTGGTCAACATCGACACTCACGTGGTTACCCAATCCCGTTGATTATCAACTTATGGGAGTATGAGTAGATGCTTTATCGTCAATAGGTAGGCCTCTTAGACGTTCCTTTTACTTTTCTTTGCCGATCTATTGTTATTTGGCTGCTTGTTAGGCTTTCTACTGTTATTATGTTGCCTTTTTTATCTTTTTATTTTTCTTATAAAAGAATGTCTAGAATTAGTTTTGTATTATTTATACAAGTGAAATTATGTCAGAATGCAATATTTTAGGTTTAATTATGTTTTTCCCTTTTAATTAATGTTGATGTCATTGTGCTTTATTATTATGTTATATTGGCATGTCGTTCTCTGCTTCTCTTTATTTTTTTACTTTTCCTACAAAGGAAACATTTTGGATTTAGTACTGCAACATGAATGGATGATATTAAGAATGCATTTACTTTGAATTTTATTGCATTCTTCCTTACTTATTTTTGTTGCATAAGTTGTGCATTATGATTTCGTTCTTTTCCCGATGATCCTTTATTTTCATGCAATGCAATAAATGAAAGTTAATATGTTAGTATTTATTCTTGTTTCATCATGATTTTTCTTTCTTAGGAGGAGCCCCTGTATCTTGCTTTACTTGGTAGTCCGTCTGGTGTAAAAATATTCTACCAGTGTCTAGCACTCGAGGTAAATGCTCAAGTTACCAGTCTAGGCTTTGACGACCTGATCGAGGGCCTGTTATTGGACCCACTACCAATAAAAGTAGCCAAGCATACATAATTACCTTAATTGAGAGGTGGTAAGACTGCACCTACATATTTCACATGCCATTCAAAGAGATGACCATCACTCCCCTAGACTTCGCAGCTATTATAAGACTGTCCTTTACCGATATCAAGATCATCTTTAACACTCCTTTGGATCCTCAAGGGTTATGCAGACAATTGCTTGGGTCTCGAGCTAAATTTTAACAGGGTCATCAGGATCTGATCTATTATGCATGCTTGGAGGCAGCGTGCACTGCTGCTACTGCAGATAGTCTGAATAGAATAGAGTAGGTGGCCTACTTTTTCATCTTCTACTTTATTAGAACTATCGTATTACCGAATGCCAACAATACGGGAGGCTCATAGGTTGTTCCTCTCATTCAAGATTTGGATCAGCTTTGTGAGTATGATTGGGATACTCTGACTCTAAGGTATCTATATTCTGGCTTAGATAAGGCTTGATGGGGTGGATCGCAGATTCTTAGTATTCCTCTAGTGATCGATGTGAGTATTTCTCCCTTCTCTTAAATTTGTCTTGCTCTTTCGAGCTTGTTTTTTGCTTATTATAATTATTATTGCAAATTTAGGTATAGAGTTTGGCATGTTACCCAGTCCTAACATCAGAGGCTAGACCCTAAAGGGCTTTCTTTGCTTCCCTATCTAGACTCAAGGTGTGTGGAAAAGGATGTTGAGTTCTTTTAAGGAGGCCTGAAAGTACTTGCAGCTTCTTCTATTTGATAAGGTATGTGCACTCTCTTAATCCCTTCTCTCTCTTTTATTGTGTTCATCTGACTTCCATTCATTACCTTTTTCTCTATTTTCAGGTCCGTCCTTATTAGTAGCGGGTTCCTGCCTCTTCATGGTCCACCACGATGTTGAGAGCTTACAACATAAGTGGGAAAAGAGTATTGCTGGAGAGCCCTTTTAACTACTCCTAGTATCTTGGCAAGTGTATGATTAATTGGTTGGCTAGTCTCGACAGCTGTAGAATCCATTTTTTACTGCCCAGGGACATGTTCTCGGGGAGACTTCTTAGTGGTACGGAGTTGATAGAGTGCCTCCTTGGGCCTGATGGTGCTAACCTCCTTATATCGACTTCCACTTCATATAAGGAGCATGTCTTGCCCCTATTAATCAATAGGGTCATTGCCTGAGGAGAGACTCCTCACACTAGCAGTTTTGCTTCAACTTCTTAAATGGTATGTCTTTTGACCCTTCAGAAAGTGATCTTTTTCTTTTTTCTTATTCACTTATCTTGATCTTGTGACCTTTTTGTAGTGTATGTCGAAGAGATCTAGCACTGTTAGTTCTACAAGTGCTAATGGGAGTACTCTGCCTATTAATGCACCTTCAACTTATGTGGCTTCTGTGGGTGGTCCGACTGCTTCGGGACCTTTTCTCAACCTTTTGTATCATTGGGGAGAGGTTTGGACCTTTAGGGGAACCCTACTTGGTACAAGATTCCTCTAGCTGCACAACCTCATCCTGCATTCCTTCCTCCGAAAACTACCCATATAAGTTGATTCTATGCTCAGCTTTTATTCCTTTTTTCTCTCTCTCTTCTCTTTTTATAAATGTGTTGACTTCTAATCTTTTATTTTAAATACAGATGCCTTGAGATGTCATGTAATAGCTATATTGTAGTGCTTTAGACTTTTTTGGACTACCATATTATATATTCTTCCACTGTTTGGGTACATCTTCTATTAGCTTTATTTTGAAACTTATTTTTATATTTATGATGCATGCAGCCTAGATTTAGGAATATGATTATATATGTTTTGAATGCTTATGCATGTAATCAAGAAATGTATATGCATCATTACGACACTTCTCATTAGTGGCAGGAGAGGAAGAGCTACTATTAGGACCATATGTGGTTATATGAGTAACGGGGCATGGCAGGATAGCAACTTTGGAAGAGGAGTTGAGATATATGTGCCTGCAAGATCCTGTTTGAGGCATGATGGAGGAGATGGTGATGCTCCCAATGATGCGTAGTTCTTAAAGTTTCCCTTTTGTCGTAACATTCTAACTGTAATGATGTACCATGATGTATTCTGATGAGGCTTTAAAGATATTAGGGTTTTCCTCATCTTTTCTAGGCCTTGCGGACCTGTAGATGATTGTACTATTATCCCATCGTGGGTCTTGTATATTTTATCTGACTGTTGTTTGTATTTTTTTTTTGTTTTCCTTATGCTTCTTTATGTTATTTAATTTGGTTTTATTATTTTCATATCTTAAGCTTATTTTACACATGTTTTGGGTGTTTTTAGTTCTTTTTAAGGCTATCTTTGTGTAGGGAAATCTGTTTTGGGGGTAAAATTAGTCAAAAAGGTAGGCCAGAAAACAAGGTCACATGCATAAGATATGACACACATGAGTGGGTCACGACCCACACAAGTGTATGGGCTAATCCATGCACATGGATCACCTTTGTGTATCCTATGGGTTTGCCTATAAAAGGGATTTTAAAGTTCTAAGAGTTTCTTCATGTGGTTAGGTTAACTTTTTATAGTTCGGGTAAGGCATTGGGTAGTTTTTTGGATAGGGGTTGTATGTTTTGGTTTTTATTTAAGGTTGATTTTAATCACTTTTTGGGTCAGGGGGTTCACTGGAATCATGACTGAGGCAAGTCCATATAAATTAAAGAGCTTTCTAAGATGTTATGTTTCAAGACTTTACTGCATATGAGACTCAATTATGGTTTTCTGTAGGCTGCCACCCTTTTTCAGGACCTACAGGAGCATGCCTTCCGATTCAACTACCAGGAGCTTTGCCCATTATACGAGGAGTTCTTTGGGAACTTATTATCTTTATTGACTATGACTTTAATTATCCAGGTCAAAGTTCAACATTTTTTAATATGAGCCCACATTCATTGGATGCCTTAGTTATACCAAAAAGGCAACTAATCCCTTCTCGACTCCCTGTTGCTTGCACTACTAAGGAGTCAGGTAGTCTGCCTTGGGTTTGGCTTATCATAAATTATTTCTTCCTCTAGTTTTTTACTATCTTAGCTAACGGGCTTAAAGACTACAAGATATTAGGTGTAGTTGGAGGTATAGAGCATAAGATAACCCCATTTCCTCTCATTCTGGCTGAGACTATTAAGGGCTTGGATGATGTGCGGACTGAGAGATGCCCCCAATTCACTAGTAGTCCTCTACTTCTCTATGTGCTTGTTGCATTTTTTTTTTATTTCTTATTTTGCCTAGGCCATCTCTTTTTTGAAGGTGTTTGGTCCTAACTGGGTTTTCACGCAATCCACATTTGTTTAGATTTGGGTAAATTATATTTTTTCCCTGTATTGTGTCACATTACACTACTTCATCCGTAACATTTAAAAAAATACTTATTCATCCCTGATATTTACTTTTTATTATACTACTTTATCCCTACAGAAAGACTAATTAGTGCTAAAAAAAGCAAATGTCAGGGATGAATAAGTATTTTTTCAAATATCAGGGATGAAGTAGTGTAATTTGATAAAACATAGGGGGAAAAATGTAATTTATCCTTTAGATTTTATAGGTTTGGTTGTAGAAGAAGTTGAGCATCCTGGAAAAGCCTTCTAATAACCCTTTGAAGTATGGACCACGAAATCATCAAGAGAGTATGTCAAATAGACCTTTTAGGTGACCTTTAATGGATTTAAGCTCCAATGAGTGGCGCATTCTGATGAGATTTATTCCAGATACTGAGATCACATGGGCTTGTCCTTGGTGGAAATTGGAGCATGTCACCTTGAGGACTTATATGAATTGTCTCACCATTTTGGGCTTTAAGTCTTACACCCATTACTCTTTGGTGTATTTGTGCATGCATTACAGAGTTAGGCAAGGCATTCCTCTAAAGAAGGTGTAGTTCTGAGGTGGTAATGTATCTCAGCACGGAGTGCATCACTTCAGTGATGGAGTGATGGTTCAAAGCTGCTTGGCCATGCTGTATTCATTATTTTACTACTGGTAGCTATGATACCATTACTGATGATGCATACAAGAGTTGGGTAGCTGCTCGGCATGCATTTTTATCTTCTTTACTTAGTGATTTTAATACTTCTATAGGCAGCAGTTCTTGTAGCCATGCTCAAGCTAACTTTAGTATATCGAACTTATACTAATGAAACATTATACAAAATGAAAGAAAATGAGTACAATATTAAGAAAATCAAACTATTCCTATTACATTTTTTGGACATCATTTGGTCATTGTGAAACCAAATATTGTATACATATATGGTCATATTTGAATAGCCATTCACATATGTACTTATTTGACATTTACTAGTCTCTTACTCTCTTTTCTTTTACTCTTTTCTCTCTCAAATGTAGTACTGTTTGAGATGATCCAAGTTGACTGGCTCTAAAAATTCATTCCCCTTTAAATCCATCAGCTTGACTGCTCCTTTTGGTAATACTAATTTGACCAGGTATGGGCCTTCCCAATTGGCCTGAACTTTTCCCTTGGATCAGATGTTGCTTACCTCGTATGCTTTAGAACTCAGTCTTCTATCTTGATGTCCCCAGGTTTAACTTTTTTGTTAAATGCATGGATGATCCGTCTCTGGTAGAACTGAGTGCAGTGTAGTGCCTTTAATCTTTCACCATTTACTAGAGTCAACTATTCGTGCCTTTGCCTAACCCATTCTACTTCGGGAAGTTCGGCTTCCATCATAACCCTTAGGGATTTCAACTTAATTTTCATTGGTAATACTGCCTCTGACCTGCATACCAAAGATAACAGAGTAGCTTCCGTCACGGTTCTTATTGTGATTCTGTATCCCCGGAGAAGGCTAAGTTGTTTGCACAGGTATGAACACAGAAAGAGAGATCGATGAAGGCAACGTTTTGACTTTCTGATGTATTTACCCATGCCATGAATCTCTATCGGTCACAAAAAAGAACAGAGCAAAGAAGAGAGAGAGAGAGGGGTTTTAGGCTTTTAGCGATTGTTGGCTAGGAAAGGCAAAAAAAAATATATATATAAGAATAATTAATAATAAAGAAAATTAATTAATTAATTAAAAATAAAGGATAAAGATTAAAAAAAAGAGGTTTTTAAAGTCAAACCACTATAAATACTATTCTTTAAAATATTATATAGATTTGAATTTAAAACATTGATGGTTGTTGCACACGCACGCTATTTGAATTTATTTGCTCTGAAAATAGAAAGTATTGGACCTATTTATTAAAAAAGTTTAAATCTGGGCTAATTAACCTTTTGTCACAAGTTCAAGGGGCAAATTGACCTTTTGCTCAAAAACAAGGAGGCAAGTGTATTTGTTAGGGCTAAATTGATCTTTAATGGATAGTTCAATGGCTAAATTGGTCTAAAAGGTAACAAAGGGGCTAATATGATCTTCGTTAAAAAGTTCAGGGGGGAAAGTAATCTTTATTAATTTGGTGCAGCCTCTCAAGTTACCTGACTGCGAAATCTCATTATAGAAATATTGGTTGTTGACTCCATGGTAATAATCTTTGACCTGTGTTTGTAAAAACCAATAGGAAAATCACCATAATTAAATTAATGATTAATGTGCCATAATTGCCACATTAAATTTTTGGAATAAGGCCAATTTGACCTATGAAATTTTCGTCTAAGGCTAAATCTCATTATAGAAATGTTTTATTTTTATTATATTTTATTAGGAGTCAATTATGATCACCTCTGATTTGGCCAAACTCATTAGTCCATCCTTATATTTTCAAAAGTAACTAATAACTCTCTCAGATTTAATTTTATTAACTATTTTCCCTTTTCGCTAGCTAAATACCTTTTAGGTTTAATATTTTTATTGTAAATTTGAGGAGGTATTTAGTTAGCAGAAGGGAAAAATAGTTAATAAAACCAAATCTAATGGGATATTTAGTTGATTTTTTAAAATGTAGGGATGAAATAGTAAATTAGAACAAACTTCAAGGAGTATTAGTAAATTACTCTATTTTATTATTTAAATTTAAAAAATAAAAAAGCTAATAATAGATTACTGAGTTATACATTTATGTACATAGAACATAAGTAAATTTGAGCATTAAGTATATTTTATAATATAAATCAACATATAAATAACTTAAAAATTTTATATATTAAAACTACCGAAGTTCATTTGTGAATAATTAAATTTATATATTAGTATAATATATTATTAAATGTTTATATTTTACAAAATATAAATGAAATTAGGTTGAAATATTATTTTAAAAATTAAAATTATTTTAATTTTAAATTAAAAACTTTTTTTACTAAAATAAGGACTAGTTTATTATTAAATAAAATATTGGGGATGTTTTTGTAAATTTTTAGGACTTATTTATCTGTCAAAGAAAATAATGAGCTAAATGCTATTTTTAGAGTCCATTTGACCTTTTTGTTCAGAAGCTAAATTGATCTGATATGATCAATAAGAGCTAATTTAACCTTGGACAAAAAGTTTAAAGGCCAATTATTCTTAATTTTTTTTAAAAAAATTCTCTTCATGAATCATGCATGCCATTATTGCTATATTAATTTTTTTTTTTTTTTTTAAGCGCGTTCATGAATGAAAATATTACATTTACTAGTTTTCTGCAGCATATGCTTGATTTACTTTACAATCATCCCCTTCTGTAAATCAATTAACAATAGTTTTCACATGTCTTGTTCATCAATGATTTGTTTTTTTCTGCCTGGTCGTTGAACACACTACTCCGCTTGTGTCCCATGCGGATCCACATATAAGCGGAGCCGCAAAATACCACATGCACGCCAATGAATTTGGTTTAAAGACCATTTCAACTTCAAGATTTTTTTGTAGCATCAGCATAGCTCGATGATAAGATGTTCCACTTTGACATGTCCGTATGCAACAAGGGAAAAAAAAAATGAATTGATACATCACAAAAGTTACAATTATGTGCCGCACAATGGGTAGAGTGAAATCCTTTTCTTCCTTTATCTCCTAGCAGGTGGAGGTGCATATTGATGTCTGCCAGAACCATGCAGCAAAGTAGTAGCAGGTAGAGTGAAACATCTACGAGTCTTCTGCTTCCGGTTAGTATGGTAGAATTACCTAGAAGTCAGTCCCTCCATTTAAGCATGAATGTACATGAGGGGCTAAGATCAGACAACAGGATAGCTTTGAGATATCCGATGATGCAAGAAGAGCGGTTTCATTTCTATAATACACGCTCCTCTTTCAAAGTAAAATTTTATCCAATCCACGCTACAGGCTAAAAATAAGCAGCACTTCTGCTAAGAATTTGCATTCATTCATGAAACCTCTTGGAAAGCTAAATTCAGCTCCTGGGTAATCTTTGCAATGGAACCCCCCCGTCTATGCCAAAGAAAGTAACAGAAACAAAATGAATCGCTGACGGCAAAGTATATAGATTGTGCATCCTGTAACAGAAAAGTGAACTATTCACCTCATGAGGGTAGGCAGGCAGCGCTTGACTTTTTCAAATTCTACAAAGCAGAGATTGCAACGTTCCAACCTATGTAACCAAAGAATTAGAACAAGGTCCATCTCAGTACAATCACTACTCATAACATTTAGTTTTAAATTGGCTAAAAGTAGACATACCTTTGCTCTGCTTCAATATCTACACCAACCGGTGTTGATGCAGAGACAGTTGAATAAATCATTGAACCAAATGTTCTGACCAGCTTAAGTAACACATCCAGAGAGATGCTCAAGTGCCTACATATGGCAGATCGTTAAAAACACCAGTACTGAATCCATACAATAATGAAATATTGATGAAAGTAAAATCGAATATCAACAAATAGTGGCAGAAAATTAGGGATGAGGATTGGAGTGAAGTGTCAAGAGTGAAATACCTGAAATAATGCATAGAATTTCAAGTGGCAAATGCCAACCATAGTCACCTAATTCACTCCAATCAAAATGAATATATCTCTCGACAGATTTCCTGGATATACTTTACATATTATAGTTGAAATGGTTCATGTTCATGATCAAGATTTTTAAAATGGGGAATCCTATTTCCCTTTGCGCATACAAATTTTCCTGCCTAGCCTATATTTGGCATTTAATTTTTCTAGTTTACCAGGCCAGAAAAAAATGAAACTCGCTAACAGAGTTGAGTTAGAAAACTCCGTAATAGGAAAAATATTGCAAAGCTCCTCACATGAAGTTAATTTGAGTCTTAACAAACTGATTCAAACAAGGCTGTCCTACACCAAAATCATGGCCCACATGAGAGATAATCATAGATGTTGCAATGGCCGTGATATGTACCAGTGATAAAAAAAGGTGGTGTGACAATCAAAGAAGCTGCTTCTGCCTCCAGACATCATAGGAGTGGAAAAAAGAAAAGAAAAAAAAAAAAAGCAACATTATTGCAATTTACTGGAAACTTTTGTGCTCCTTGTCATCTTTCAATGGGAGAAATGCTGAAAATTTTATTTCATGATTTTTCTAGGAACACATTAAATGACCATATTTTCTGTCATCGACTGTAAAGATATGAACATGTTTAAACTTCAACTAAAACAGATCCCTGGATGTGTCACAAAACTCCTCTGCCAGCAAAAAATTCAATAAGCGAAACCCATTGAGTGATGAAATGGACTGTGCATACAACACGTTCTTACCTATCCATGTTACTTTCAAGAAGCCCAGCAAGAAGTGGCAGAAGACAAGTACATATATCCAAAGTAACAATGTCAATTTTCTCATTTACAATGCTGAGTACGTCAGCAAGGACCTGTGATTCACAGCACATGAAGAATTGAAAAATGATTAATTGAAATTCAATGCTGAAAATTATAGAACCAGAATAACTCAGAGACATAAGGAAATTCCTCTTTTTCTTAAAAAATAGTTTATTTGGGATTGAAGGAGATTGGAAGTTGCTTACACCATGATCAGCCATCTTCTCCATTGCACTGATGGCCCCCTTAACATCATTTCTCTGCCAATATCTGTACACAGCCTACAGCCAATCACACAAAGTTCATCAATCTTTCATTGGTGGTAAGCACATTTAACTAAAGATTACTCGAATGACTTTTGATACATGTAAATTGTGAGTTTATATAGGATAAATGTTAAGTGTGAAAAACACACTGACCCATTCAAATTCTATAATCCCCAATTCACATCAATCACCTAGTATAGGAAACAATATCCAGGACCAAGATCATACTAGGTGCATACTGAAACGCAGATCGTTAGTAATTAAGCCCAGTGGAGGATAAATGAAGGTATATATTGGGTCATTAAAACGCACATGATACAAACCCAAAGCACTCAGCTAAAAAAAGCACAAAGCTTAAGAGGAGAAATATGTTTTATCTGCAGATATTATATCATAACGTGAACTAATAAATTAGCTTCCTTAGAGCATCTCCAAGGGACTCATCATATGGCTCAAAACCCTTTATTCTTTCAATTTTATTAGTTGAAATATAAAGTGTGAAAAATACATAAAAAGAAAATGAGGGATAAAAATTAAAATCATTAATGCTCAGTAGTAAAAAGTAAAATGATGAATTGAAATTAAAGAAGTCCATTGGACTAGATAAAATTTTTCTTTCTTTATATTTAAAAATTAGTGAAGATGCACTTTATTATAGGGAAGACGCTCTTTAAAATAAACAACACCACTAGGATGCTCTTATATAGTTATGTATAGAATCCAAAAAATAATCCTAATACCATTTAGGATTTGAAATTCTGAATCAGAAAAATTCTAAAATCATTACTAACTAGGAAAATATGAAACCATCACCAACTAGGACATAATTCCTAATAACTTTAGGATTTCCATATTGTAGAATATCTAAATATCTCTGAAATACCCAAACAATTATGAAATCTAATTTCTAATTTTTTTTTTTAAATATGTAGTGCATCATTGGGTTACTGGACAAGTTAAGATAACTGCAACCAATTTGACTGCTCAGTCCACAGCTAATAAAGCATAAAATAACATTATCTGTCTGACAGTTGAATGTCTAAAATCTAATTTTTTGCTGGGACAGGCTGACAGCGAGAGGCAAGCACCTATGCAACTTTTACTACTTCATACAGGTAAGCTTAAAGGTATATAACACTTTTGTGACTCATTCTCACAACTAGGGCTGTAAACGAGCCAAACTGCTTGTGCATTCGAGCTCGTATATTGAAATTCGTTTAATAAACGAGCCAAGCTCAAACTATGTAAAACTCGGCTCGTGAAGCTCGTGAACAAGCTTGAATAAAAGCTCACGAGCTAGCTTGTAATTTTAATGTATTAATAATATATAAATTTTTATTGTAAAAAATATATTATTAGAACAAAATCATAATTTTTAGTAAACTTATCATAATTTCTTTAGTAAATAATTTAGTTTAAATTTTTCATATATAATTTGAATTTATAGTTTGTATTTTTTAAAATTTCTTTAGGTTTGTTTAGGCTCGTTTAAGCTCATGAACAACTCGCGAACACCAAGTAGCATAGTGAGCTCGGCTCAATTATAAACGAACCAAGCCCAAGTTAGTTAAAGCTCGGCTGCTCGATTACACCCCTACTCACAACGAATTTATGCTAATGTAAAGGCTAGGTGTCAAATTTGCCAGTATCAACAGAACGCAACCACTGAAAATTAAAAATGAATTAACAGTCCAATCCACACTCTCATGCCATTAACTGTTATTTTCTACAACATTCACATGTGCACCAATATCACCTGTAACTTTCCAAAACGAGATTGCATGGAGCTGATGAATTGGTAATGTTGCTCCATCACATCTGCAATAGCATCCTCATCACTCGCAGAAACCATCTCTTTTTCGGTAGACAGTGAGCATCCTCTCTGTTTACCCTTCAAAACGTACACATGCAAAATGTTCACATTTTAGTATCTTTACAAAAACTAAAGAGACATAATAACATGTTGGAAAATATCATAAAAGTTTTAAAAAGATCTCTAATTTGAGAACATTTGTGAAACCACAGCCTATGGCTATACATATATTATGCTCAACTGTAGCAAAAATAATCCCCAGAAAGTAATAAAAAAGCAGTGCATTGGAACCTCAAAAGAAATACAAGCAATTATATATATATGATCTTCATATAATACATACACAACAAGGTTCATATAATACATACACAGCAAGGTTTACTCAAATTTTCAACATATATTTATTTCCGAATTAATAATTTGACATAACTGAGATAAGTAACCAAAACTTCCTAACTTTATGTCATTAACCAATATCTCAAGTCTCAGGCTTGATCTTGAATATAGCTGACTTATGAATACTGTTCCACATCCTAACCCAGTCACCATTTGTTTTCATCCCAAAATTGCTTCATTAAGGAAAGGAATGAAGACCACAAATATGAAGGATGTTGTCATATTTAACTACACCTGTGTCAGGGTGAAGTTACAGAATTCAGAATTTTGCCAAACATTCAACAAGAAAATTAGGACTTTCAAAAGGCCAACAGTTGCACAGAAATTTGACCAGTATATATTATAATTGATGAAAACAAAAAAGAGGCCACTTAAAACTGGGAAGGAAAAACAATGTCAGCCTTGACAAGGTAAAGGCGAAATAATGAATGCAGGCACCATCAATCACCTTCAACTAAAACCATGGTTCTCTATTGGTGTGCTAAGCACCTGCTTTCTGAAGTAATTCTGGTTGGACAAAAGCTCATTTTGCCCATCCAACTTAGAAGTAAAGCCCAAATTAAAGCAATTTTAACTTTATGGCCTAATTGACAAATAACTTGCTAATTTGGACCAAATAAACCCTCAACTGGCAGATTTAATCATGTGAAGGACACATGCTTAATTTAAAGTTAAAATAATAATATAAAATTAATCAATTTAAAAGAAAAAAAAAAGTTGCACGTGCTTTTCAAAAATACTATCTCCTTTCAATCAAATATATTCAAAGCCAGAGCCAAAATCCCTTAAATTTCCAGTTGCTTTGGAAGCTGCTAAAATATCCATCTTCATTCAAATTCATGATCCTCAGAAAGTCCAGGATCCATTTGCAATAGTCAAAATACTATTGCAGTGCATATTCTGCCTTCTTCAATCTGCAATACTCATCGAGTTTCTCATTTTCTAACAACTCTGTTAAAAGCAATTTTGGCTAGTGGTCATGGCAAAATATTTGGCTGGAGCGTTAATGGCTGGATTTAAACCGCTAAAGACAACAATTCAAACCTTGTTTTGAGTGGTTCTTGTTGACTAGAACTCTTAGTGGTTCAACCACTGATTATTCTTGCTTTTGGGCATACATGATTGATGTGGAAAAAGAATGGGTCTCCCTCCCTTCCTTTTCTCTCTTTCGTCTGGTGCAGTGTTTTTAAATCTCATGCTTTATATGCCCTCTCACCATGAAATAATTGACACAGAATTCAATTTTTCTGATCATGATGTGTAAATTCTAGGTTTTCAATCTTGTTCCTGCAGGAGTTTTGCTTGCAGTTATGTTCACTGCAATTCAATTTTCTTTTCTTTTTAAATTCATATTGAATTATTAGTTTCAGATCTTGCTATATGTGTTTTTTTCCCTTAATTTTAGATTCAGAGTTTCATTCCAAATATCCATGTAATTTTTGTTTTTTAACATGACATAGTTTTGTTTGGTGGCTGAGAAAGAGAGAACAAAAATTGAATAAAGCTTTTAATTGATTAAATTAGTTATGAAAAAATACAAGAATGAAAAAACAATAATTTTGTTGGATTCATCTGTCTAGCACTGCACTTCACCAACATGATTGTAAATTCTGCCAATTTAGCATTTATTTGGTCATAAACAGCCAGTTGAGTGTTTATTCGGTCATAAATTAGCAACTTATATACCCATTAGGGAAAAAAGTTAAAGTTATGATAATTTGGACTTTGCCTCAAAGTTGAATGGGCAAAATGAGCTTTTGTCCAATTATATTGTGCTTGATTTAAGTCCATCAAGAAATTATTTCATTTCCAAATGAATTTTAAATAGAATTCATTTGCAAATGAGTTCTTACTAATTTTGCATTTGGTTTAAATAAAAATTTTATGAAATTCATTTCAAATGAATTCTGGATTTTGTTATATTGTGTTTAGTGTAGATCGAAAACTAATATTTTATTTAGTAAAAAATACCCTCCTAAGCTAATGTTGCATAATAAAATAACAATAAACTAGAAGAATGGGAGTATTTTAAAAAATAAAAATAACAAAAAGCGGCATCTTAGTCTTATGAAAAATATAGGCTCAATATTACAAAATTCATTTGAAAATTTTAGCCGTTTTGCTAGAATTTGGTTAGGACTAACTCCACAAATTTAAAAGGTTACAATATCAAATGAATTCCATAAAGTTCTCATTTAAAACAATAACATTAAACTTAGATTTGCAAATGAATTTCATAAAATCTTGTTGAATTCATTTATAACACACTCTTAAGAATTACAATTATTAGAAGAAAAATTATTCGAGAATCAGAATTCATAAGCCAGGGTTATCAGAAAAAAATTTTCGCATGGATAATCAGAGAGATCTTCAAGTTAGGGATTGCACATAAATCTGACGTGAAATATTTGAAACTAGTGACCACACGATTTCTGATGTCAGAAGATGAGCTATACTTGGTATCTTTCCCAAGTCCTAACACAAAAAAGTTAATTTCATATTTCCAATTTCCTAGTATAACCCATAACAGTAGAGTTGAATATAATTTACTGGTAAATCAAAGACAAAAAAGACACTAAAATATGATACAAAACGACAGGTTTTTTTTTCTTTTCATTTTTTGAACATGATACATGCTTACTTAATTGTCAGAATGCATAAATGGATTATGTGCTCATCAAATAATAGTAAAGCTCACCACAATGTCTAAGGTAACAGAAAATGAAACATAAGAGATTAAAAGCAGATGCAAAAGGCAGCAAGCAAAAACTAGAAATTTGTTCTCACCGCATTAAAAGAGAGCAGGTTAACTGAAGATGCTGTTTCGGGGGAACTCTCAGTAATAGATCCCTCATAATTAGATGATCTTCCCCTTTTCTCCCAATTTATGACAAGTGAACGCATCCTTCCTACATATATTAGCAATCAAGGTAAATAAAGCCTTTATATTTACTCCCAAACAACTAGAATTCACAACCAGCTATACCTGCTTTCTGACTTTCAACAGAGGTTGCATCTCTGTTTAATTTATGCCCACGTGTCTCATCTGATATAGATTTAGCCATTTTAGCATAGTAGCCAAGATCTTGAAGTTACACAGAAATCAAAGTTTAGGCAGTAGAGGAACAAAATGAAAAAGCTTAAGCTAGCCATTCAATGCACAGCTTAGAAAACCATTTATAGTACAGTCCAGCATCCAACTAGAAACTCCGGTAACTTACCGTTACAATTTTCTTTTACGATAAACCCTAGGATTTAGTCTGCTGAACCAAAAGCTCACTTCCTGTCCTTCAATTGAGATATGTGATCCCATGGTTGATCCAAATCACAAATAACCCTTCTATTCTAATCTCCTAGGGTAAACCCTCTTATTAACCACTCATCTATCAGTTGAGTAATATACAAAATTATTAAAAACAGATGAAGCTACAAGAAGGAATATATTGTTTAGAGCTTCAAATAAAGGCCTGTCTAGATTGTTGTGGTTAACTATCAGCCACTGGCAGATGAAAATTCTGGGTAGAATAGAAGCTGATAATTGAAGTGTTATAAACAAATTTAACCTGAAAACTTGTACCACAAATACAGTATCAACAAATACCCAAAAACCACACATAGTAAATAGATTTCATGTCGCCAATACAGGAGTCACACTAAGAAAATTCCTGAAACAGATTTATCAACTTATGTCACTAATAGACAGTAAAACGAAGCCTTTTTTACCCCTTTAAAGAATATAACACTTGTCCATTTTTGTACATATGATGAGAGTGCCTTAAGGCTATCAAGTTGTGGTGCTAAACTTTGTTGTATCTTTGTATTACAATATTAAACCTTATGCTTGTTAGAATTTACAATCTCATTCATGCGACAGAGAAACATAGCTTCATCAACATCAGAGGAACACAGCCTCATCAACATCAGAGGAACACAGCCTCATCAACATCACTGCATCCCAAGGCAAAAGCTATTATTCTTCTCATTAGTACACCCAATGAGATGACCCACAGTTCAACACTCTAACCTCTATGATCATGCCACATGCAGCTGCACGCAGTTCTTTTTACTAAACTTCTCATTTTCTCAATTGAAATTTCACCCATGTCTCAAACTGGATACAAGTACCATCAGCAACTCACCTCCACCTAAAGTGTGCTCAATTTATATTACCTAAAAAGAAAACCTGATGCAGAAAAGGAAGAAGTCGAGAAAAACAAAGTTCAAAGAGCCCAGAAATTTAGAGCATTCAGGGTTATTTTTGTAATTTCTGAATCTCCTAGAACATCAGTTCAGATTTATCGAGTCTTTTTTTAATAATAAAGCACAATAGTTTCCAGATTTGTTTAAGAGTCTAAGAGTATTAGGACTTCAAGCCCTAAAGGGTTTAGGTCTACGTTGAGTCTTACAATACCTATGTCCATTTTTATTTTCATTTTACATTTGTTTTAGCAGGACCAATATTTTCTTCTATTTTCCACTTATTAAACACAGGATAGTTTACCCAAAGCTGGCCTACATTAAAAGGACAATGTAACCATATAGTAATTATTGTGTGAACATTTAAATAGTTATTAACTAATACTTTCAATTCTCATTATATATCGTCTATTAATATAATTAATCATAACATGTTTCAACATTACAATTAATGATTAAATCTTTGTTTCACAAAACTGGTCTTATCCCATGAGAAGTTAAGTTGCAATAGTTTGAAAACCCTAGGCCACTAGTAAAGCATCATGTTCACTAGTGTGAATGCACTTTACATGGGAATAACCCATCAAAATCAAAACATATTCTCTTAAAAGTGGTAAACTTACAACTTTCTTCCTGGCAGCTAATAGGTGGTTCTGCCATCAAATTTGAATCTTGTTTTCCAGCTCCAGTAGGTCTATCCTCTTTGATATTCCTATCAGTAGTTGTTCCATGCATTGAACCTTTAACTGTAGGAAACATATTCCTATCAGCAACACTGATCAATGTTGTAGCCTTGGAATTTGTAGTATCAGAAGGGACAGAGATAGTTGGCTGGTCCATGTCATCTCTGCTATTTGTAAATTTCCGATAATCACTAGCCTTTGACTGCAATGAAAATGGCATTGTTCTTCCAGCAATACCAATTTCTTTCCGGCATTCAGCCACTGGCTCCAGCCTCGTATTAGTTCTAGGAACAATTACAGGTATGACATCTGGTTTGTTGAACGCTGGAACATTAATTGCTGATTGGGTCTTCGTAAAATTTCTCTTTGGGCCCATTGCATTAACTGTTATTGGACCAGATATGGTTGTTTTTGGACCACTATTCAAGCTGACCCTTTGTGGAGTACCAGGTACAATTCCCGTGGCTTCAACAAAAATTGAGTACCAAGAATGAGAAACAATTCACCAGATCCTGACTTAGATTAAACCAAGTCTTATATATAGAAAACCTGAAACAGAGAACTGGAGAAAAAGAACAAAAGGTGTAAAGGCAACATACATGCCAAAATCTTAGATTCTTTAGTTGACTCCTTGACAGGATCTGAGTTTTGAGAAACCGACAGCCTTCCAAGTGATTTTGTTTCCTTCGCTAAAGATTCTGAATCTTGTGAAGCTGGTAACCTTCCCAAATTAGTCTTTACAGTGGATTCAAGCAAGACTGACTGATTTGCACCTACACCCGATTTAGATTCCGAATAACCATTGAATCGATTGACATTGCCAGGAGAATATGGTTCAATCCGCTGGACATAAGATAAAAAAGAAAAGCAAGTAAATCATCCTGACATTTATGTCTAACTGCCTAGCACCAGAAAATAAGCAACATCCACACACAAGAAGAAATGTAGGAAAAGCAACAATTACCGAGATGTCTACAACCCATACTCCAACACAGCTTTGATTATATGAGCAGCCAAGAAGCTTCCCTTCATGGACATTGAGATCAGACAATCTAGACCATCCAACATCCACAGCATCATGGCATCTTATTGGTTCCCAAGAGAAAACCTATACAGTAGCAACAAAATGAATTACTGATCAATAAACATGGTCCATCTCATAAACACAATATATCACCAAATAGGAAACTAGAGATAGAGCTTGCTTTCAGATTTTCATGCAATCCGCAAAGTAAAGTCCTCCCATCAGGATTAAATGTCAAACAACGCACTCCAGTGGTCTGAAATGGAAAGAAAGATACAAACATTTCCCATGAGAAGATAATCATTAAAGATCATATAATTTCAATTTTTAATACCAATTATCTTTATAAACGTCAAATTACCTCAGGCCCCGCTGAACCAATCAGTTCGAATGTTTCAAGGTCCCAAAATTTGACAGTCCTATCAGCAGAACCTAGTAAAAAAGCAAAAATTAAACACAACAAACACTACAAAATGATAAGTGAATTCTCCAGGTTAATACTAGTAGAGATTGATGAGTATGAATCCAAGCATGTAATTAGTTTGGATGAATATAGTTTTCCTCATAAGCATATTTTTTCCTTACTGAAAAAATAAAAAAAGGTGACTTTTAGATTTGTTTAATTCAACAAAAGAGATTTCTGCAATTAGTTCAAAGATAAAGAAGACTGCCGAAGTAAAAGATTCAAAAAACAATAGTTAGATGCATCATCATTTGGTAATTATGTAAAAAGCACCCACATAAGTCACAATAAGTACAATAGGGAAGAGAATGTAATGAAGAATACAGCACAAGGTACAGTGAACAATGGGAGCAAACCACACAGAGATATAAAAAAGGATTTGCAGTAATAAAACAACACCCACCTGTTGCCAGAAGAAACTCATGGGGATGAAAATCTATGCATTGAACCTGCCCTTCATGACTCTTGAAATCATGCAATAGCTTTCCAGCAGTCAAATCCCACAGCTACATAAAATAGTGGAAATCACAACACTCACCAGCATCAAGAACAACAGAAGTACAAAAGCCATGTGTATAGGCATTTATCTCCATGCAACAGAGATTTACATGGTGCATGTAAAAACAATAAATTTGTATGACAGAGGAAGCTCAGCATGCATGTATGTTGAAAAGGATGAAAGAATATGTTCCAAATGTCAGTCCCAAAAGAATATGCAGATTGATAAAACCCAGAGAGTGAACCTCGACAACTGGCTATAAGTAGATACATATGTGCAGGCAATACAATAATAAAATACCATAGCAATACTATTGGGATGTGTATGCCTAAAGGAGGGTTTGGAAGTAGGTCTTCATTACACAGGGCCCAAGGAAGGAACACATAGATCAAGTTTTGCATTTCCTATCAGAGGAGACAAAAATAATATAGCATATGAGGATTTTGTGTGCATTTGACATTATAACAAAAAGAGGAAAGTACCTTGACAGTATTGTCTTCTCCACCGGAAACAACCCAGCGCCCATCTGGGGTAAATCTGATAGCATTGACCCCTCGAGTGTGGCCCTTGTATGTGTGAATACAACCCTTTTTTCTGATATCCCATATCTTAAGATTTGTGTCTAGAGAACCAGATGCAAAAAACTCCCCAAAAGGATGAAAGTCCACAGATATGCAATTTGATCGATGACCAGTCAATGTACGAACAACTGCAGAGGAAAATCAATGCAAACATGTGAACCAAAGAAGCATAAAACATGATATATGTACAATATTAATGTTGTCGAGTTGTCAAGTAAATGCCTCTTTCTGTAACATCTTTTGCATTGTATCAGATTCATTCAAACAATGAAAAGAGCTTTTAAGGCACTGAAAAGCATACTCTTTGCCTCCTCTAAGTCCCAAAGCTTGATCGTACCACTTGCAGCTCCAGCAGCTACTAGGACTTCTGAAGAATCAAAGCTTACTGAATCAACTCCACTAGTGTGTCCCGATAAACTCTGCATATGATTCTCAAAATGTAAAATCAGGAAACTAACAAAAAACACAACAATAATTCCGTAAGAAAGAACTTCCTATAACGTGTAATTAGGTAGGCAAATAAATCTGATTATTAGATGCTCGGGCTACAGACAAATTAAATAAGAAAAAAGGGATACAGCACATTATCAAAGTGTTGAAAGAATGAGATCACTTTGAAAATCATAGAATTGCGTAGAAAAGCCAGAATAAGAGAACTGACCAGTATAGCATTGGGCTTACCAATAGCCCAGAGATTGACCTTGTGATCTTCTCCGCCAGTGACAAGAACTCTAGATGATTTTCTCCCAATTTTGAGGCAATTGACACTTAAAGAATGTGCCACAAATTCCTCTTTTTTGAAAATTTCAAAAATGCAGTTAAGGCTAACAACTGCTGAGAGTCAGCAGTTATAAGCAATTCTCACAATATGACAACAAAAATAAATTCAGAAGGAGATCTGAAATAATGAATGAGGCAAATTCACAGATCAAGCAAATTTAAAAAAAAAAAAAAAAGAAATTAAACCATTTGAATAATAAACAAACAAAACCCTAAATGGTAAGGATACGCAGCTTATAGGCGCGTTTGGTAGTCATGGCAGAAATGTAATACCAGAGAGAAATGAAACCCTAATAATAGCAAATAAGAGCAGTTTTTTCGCTTGAGACATTCAAATCAAATGATGATTTATGTCTTGTTGATCCCATCAACAGCAGCAACAACAATGCTCAGATCTTGGCGAATCCAACTCATAATCCCCTCATTACTGGGAATTAGAATGCATAAAAGAAGCAAAACAAAGCTTTAGCCACTGTTAGATGAAAAGAAAACACCAAAAAAAAAAAGTATAAGTAAAGAGAGTGAAATAAACCTAACTAGAGGGGGACATTTTCATAACAGCAGCTGAAGTTTTCTTCTTCTTCTTATTTCTTTCTTCCTTTGTTCAACCTTCTTCTTCTTCTTCTTCTTCCTCCACACTCAAAAACAAAAAATTTATAAAGAAAGTATACTGTGTAGAAAACTAGGAGTAAATAAAATTATCAAAGGAAAAAAGGATTAATTATAGAATGCAATGCTAATTGGCAATGAGTGTCGGCTTCCTTTTTATCCTTTGTTTCCAATACTTCCTATGATTTCCCCCCAAACCCAAAATAAAGATTTTGGTAACACAATGGAGTGAGTAAAACGCAATAGAGGGAAATAGAGGCGCATTCACAACATGTGTCCCTCTTCAATTATTATTTTTGTCAAATAAATTCAAATTTAATACAAAATTTTTTCAAAAAATAACAATTTACTTGTTTGGGGTAAATTATCAAAACCACCCTTGAGATATAGTCATTGTACATTTTGATCCGTCATATTTTAAAATTAATCTCTTGAACCTAGTATAAGAATTCAAGTTGCAGGATAAAGTCATGCTTAAAATTTTGAGACTATCATGCATTCAACCCAATCCAACCATCCGAATCTACAATTTTTTCCAAGCCTAACACATCATAATTCAAAGCATCTAACTTTTTACATAATTGTTTAGTTGAACTGAAATTCATTGAATAAAGCTTAAAGAAATAATACTTTTTAAATTTCCAATATAACAAGGGCTCTTACTACAATATGTATCTATAGAAGTGGTTGTATTCACCTAAACTTAAATTAAATGATTATTTTACTTTATCATATGTTATATACATCAATAGTTTTAATTAAATAAAAATTAATCTAACAATTTTTTATTTTATTTATATAAATTCACATATGTAAACTCAAGAATGACTCAATAATAAGAAGGCTTTCTTTAGGCTCGGATTCAACAAACATATTAGAAAAAAAAACTTTAACCATGTTAAAAAAATATTGGAATCAAAAAGTTTGTCGTAAATAAAATAGTTAAGTCTAGCTCAAACACAATTTTTAAATTTCACTTCTAATGAAATTCTAATATTTTTATTAAAAGAATTATAATTTTAGTAGTTATTATATAATTTAAACTAGATTTAAAGTATAACACAAATTTACCAAATTTAAAATAATAATGATAAAATATGCGTTGAATGTTTGAGTATTGTTGGAATGCCCGTATTTTTTACACTCATAATTTCTTAATTAAAGTGTTAAGGCGGCAACAAATTTTAGAATTAATATCAGCGTTTAAAACAAATAAGGACTAAGATGTATTAAGGAAAATTTCATGTATGTTTTGATAATTAATCCTAATTAAAAAAATAAAATTAAAATTACATATATAAATAAAAATTAAAAAAAAAAAGGTGGTGTTCACATTTGAAAAGCACCCAGGATCTCTCGCCTCTTTTAGTTGGGCCAGACCAAATAATACACCAAACACTCAACTTAACTGGCAATATAAAATTTATCAAAAAAAAAAAAACTGGCAATATAAATAAAATAAAATAAATTTTTTAAAAATATATGCAATTACCAAAGTACCAACCAATCACACTATGGTTATAAAAAAGATATCATATAAAAACATTAAAATGTCCGAAAGGGCCCTCAAATTCCCAATGTTAATAGGCTAACGGCCAATGAACCATTTTGACTCCCTCCTTGCCCAAATCAAAATCAAGGTTGAAAAGAAAACTTACCCATAAACCTTCTCATTAAACTCCCCTTTTACCTTTGTCATAATAATTGATAATTAAAAGAAAGCCAACAAGTGATGTTCCTTATGTTTTATAAGGTAAACTTCTATTTATTTTATATACACTATACAGGTAAAATAAATATAATTTTATAGGCCACATATATTTTTGGCTTCATGTACTTATAAGTTATAAATTAAGAGCTTATTTTACTACTAGAATTAACCGATTTAGCGACGGATAATTCCCTTCGTTAAATCAATGAAATCCGTCGCTAATTGCTTTTAGCGACGGATTACCGACGGATCGTTATCCGTCGGTAAAACACACGTCGGTAATTATTACTCACGGATTTTGACAATTCATCGGTAAATTAGCGATGGATTCTCATAATTTACTGACGGAATATTCCGTCACTAATTAGCGACGGAAATGATTCCGTCGGTAATTTCTAACTAAATTGCCAATCAATGTGGGAGCTTTTTACCGACGGATTTTTTTGTAATTACCGACGGATTTTTCCGTCTCTAATTTGTAGCATTATTTTAATAGTTTTTTTATATTTTTATTCACCTCTAATTATTAAATTATTTATATTATTGCACCTGTTGAAAATTATATAAATATTCATTACAATAAAAAAACTAAATTAATTAAATGCAAAAATTAATTTTATAAAATAAAAAACTGTTAAAACAATGATAATGTTTACATACACATAAAATACAATAATGAATATTCTGAAAATTTACTACACAATCAATCTAAAAAAATTTTATTCGAATAACATTTTACTTCAGAAGTTCCAAACTCTCGGCAATATTATAATTGTATACGCTGCCGCCTTATTTCCTGTATAAAAATACTTATATATCAGTTAATTAAAATATCAAATTATAAAAAATTCGAAACAAAAAATATTAAAAATACACAATTTTATTATATAACTAGACATAAGCCCGCGCAATGCACGGGTGATATAAAAATACGAATAAAAATATTGTGAAAAAAAAATTCTGAAAATTTCTATTTACAGGTACAATTGACAAAGAAATCATATATTGTGTTACAACTTCTAAAAAAATGAAATTTTCTATTTAGTCACTTCTTCTCTTTTAATATGAAGAAACAAACAAATAATTAAAATATTTCAACTTTCATTCAACAATATTGTATATTTGAATGATTTATTAAACAATGTGAATAAAAAGTATAGAATGAAAACAAATTCAACTAATGTTTTTTTAATTAAATTGAAATTAACTTAACAGTATTCATACCTTCTCAAGTTATTGTAAGTAGAAGAAATTTGTAAGTAGGATGAATCATCAAATTCATAACACAAACACACATATAAATAAAAGCAAATACAAGATAAGATTGAAGAAAATAAATGGAGATAAAGAAGTGGATGAATATAAAAGTTGAAGAGTTGAGGAAAATAACTTGAAGAGTTAAAGAGACATTGAGATGTTTTGTTTTTGTCAAATAGCAGGAGATAACTGCTACCTATGGTGATTCAAAAGTTATTTTACACATCCTAAAAATAAAAAGAGCAAATGAGACATTGGAAAGAAGAATGATAGTGATAGAATGTGCAACTGGGCAGTTAGCATGAAGATGGATATGTGGACCAAGGGTAGATTCAAGGGCTCTAGAGAGATCAATAAATAAAATACAATAATTTTTCAGCATATTACACAAAATAGGCTCTTTTATTACATTTTAAATTCAGTAGCAAGTTTAAAATACCTTAACATTAAAAGAACATATTAAAAAGTAGAGTCCATATGGATCAATCTAAAACATACCTTAACATTAAAGTTCACAACTCCAAAACTCCTCATCATGTAATATCACTGACTTAAACCCCGCAAGACTCAAGTTCTTTGCTGAACCAAATAGAAAATCCAAAAAAAAAAATCAAATAATTAATCAGTCCCCATAGGCCATAACAAGTCAGTCATAGCATTGCAATTATTATTTAGATTAAACAAAATTTCACAATCCATTTTTTCAAAATAATGAAAAAAATTAATTTATTCAGCCGAGTAAATTAAAATGTTAGTTTACATCTTCACTGAATTCTATTATCAACCAAAATTAATAGGCCACTAAACTCTTGAAAAGGAAAAAGGAACATAAAACCACATACAACACATTTTTGTGCTCATCATTGCAATATAAAATAACGCACCCGTGGAAAGTTGTAGGATAGAGACAGAGTAATTACAGGACTTCTGCTAATAAAGGGCAGTATTAATTTTCAATTACTACAAAGCAACAAAGACATCAGATCAACCATTGATAAACAAATGAACAAATGTAATATTCAATTGCCCAAGAATTGTCAATAAAATTAAATGTTTTAAAAACAAAACAAATGTGTTATTTACAAAAGAATCACTTGGGCCTCACCTTTTTTTAAAAATATTATCCTTGAGACTACAGGACATAATTTGACTAAATCCTTGCTAAGAAAATTAAGAAGCTCTGTAGTCAATTCTACATCACTTAGGCCACCAAACCACAATAAAATCAAGAATTCTCTTTCTTAATAACTCAAATTTTGCAGACTTGCCTACTGAAAGGAACCGATAACATCCCTATGAATTTTTTGAACATCTTTAACTTCCTGTAAGAAGAGACTTAGTTCTAACACCAAAATCCAAAAACACAACAACCATATTTTACCTTTGACAGGATTGATCTCTGAAATTACCATCATCAAATTAAATTAAATTTACACTTTCTAATTACACACACAAGATCAATCAAACATAAAAATAGATCTAAACAAAAAATAAAATGTTATAAAAATAAATCAATATAAACACACACACATATAGAGAGAGACCTTTGAATTCAGGAGATTTATGTTGTCCCTTGCTTAAATCTATGGTGACCTCTTCATATTCTATTCCATTCAGCCTTCAAAATAAATCAGAAATTAATTCTAAAGAAACTACAATCGATCTGAAATTAAGAACAGATTAAACAAAGAAAAGAAATGAAATTACTTGCAGAAGATGAACAAAGCGCGTGATGGTTGAGACACTCTATAACCATACACTTTCAACTTCATTTTCACTTTCTCGTTTCTCTACTGCTCCTGCTTCTGCTTCTTTTTATATTCATCTTCTTCTTCTTCACTCTCAACCACTATTTTTTCTTATCTATCGGGCAACAGCGGCAGCGGCAGCATCGACCAACAGCGGCAGCGGCAGCATCGACCAACAGCAGCAGCAGCATCGGGCAATAGACGAGCGGTGGCAGACGGCAGTGTTAGACGGCGATGGTGGGTAAGGATGGGGAGAAAGAAGAAGAAGAAGAAACAAGAGAGAAGGGGGAGGAGGAAAACAAAAATTAGAAAAGGAAAATTAGGGTTAAGTTAGAAAAGAAAGGAAGAGATAAAAGAAAAAGGAAAATTAGGTAGGAAAACTAAGGAGGAAAATAAAATTTACAGAAGGAAAAAGGGGGGAAATGGGGTTTATATTTTTTTTTATATATTTAATTTAAATATATAATTTATAACATTATTTTTTTAATTCATATTATTTGTATTATAAAAATAATATATTATTTAAAATCTAATCCAATTATACTATATTTTACATTTTTTCTTTTCCAATCTAACTCAATTATAATATATTTTGCATAATAATAAATATTCATTTAGATAACAAAATGTTGAATTTATAAATATTTTTTGACTTAATAGTAAATATATATATTTGAAATTATTTAAAAATAAAAAAATGTCTTAATTCTATCTTTATTTAAATAGTGCTCAAAAGGATATAATATTAATTATAGTCATAATTATAATTAATAAATATAATTATAATTAGTTAGACTCAAAAATAAATAAAAATAAAGACGTCCTATAGTCTTAATTACGTCTCATAAAAAATGTCTTATAGTCTTAATACTTAATATTAATCTAATTCTGTACATATTTAATTAATCTTCCAATTAGACTTAATAAAAAAAAGTACTTTATACCAATTGGCTTAAATGAGTCATATAAAGTTTTAAGCAAAATTATGTAGTTTTGAGATTAAACTAATGGTGCTAACATCATACATTAGTTTTTTCATTCATATTATGTTTCATTTAATAACATTAAAATCAAAATTACGTAGTTTTATAATAAAATTACTTAAAAATCAATTATATTTTATATTTTAAATTATATATTAAATTAAAAATTTTAATTAATATAATATATTATAGTAATAACATAATAGATAGTGGTTAATAAAATTAATAAAATTATTCTATTAATACAAAAATTAGAACTATATTATTTAATATTAAAATTTAGTATTATAGTGGTTAATAAAATTAATAGAATTATTCGTATAATACCAAAAATTAATAATTTTTTTTAATAATGTTAACAAATTAGCGATGGATTTTTTTATCCGTCAATAATCATGCGCCAATTTTTCGTACAAAATTTTTGATACACTTTACCGACAGAAATTTTATCCGTCGGTAATTTAGTCATCCGTCGATAATTAGCGACGGAAAACTGTCCGTTGCTAATTTTCATCGATAAATCATTGCATTCTAGTAGTATTTAACTAAATTATTTTTATCTTTTTGATACCTGATAACTATTGTTAATAACTAATAGTTGATAGCTGATGACTTGTAACTAATAACTAATCGATATGACGTGCTTAATAAAATTATAGTAGCTATTGCTAATAATGTATATAATTATAAATATAGACATACACATACACATATATAAGAAACAACTGATAATTATTATTAATAATTAATAGTTGATAGCTAATGACTAGTAATTAATAACTAATCAGTACAACATATTTAGTAAAATTACAGTGGCTATTGTTGACAATGTATGTAATTGCAAATAGGAAAAACACATACTTTAGCCCTTGTACTTAATTTTTTACATTGACTCCTTATATAAAAAATTTAGCACATTTCATCCCTACACTTTTATTTACCGGTACATTGTGCCTTTATTAAATGATTTGAGATAAAAAAAAAAAAACAATTTTTCCTATTTAATCCTTATAATTTTATTAAAAACAATTAAATCCTTAAAATTACTAAAATAACTCAATTATATTTTTTACAAAATTTTAAAAATTATATGTATTTTCAATATTTTTTATCTAATTGAAATGTAGGTAATTTTATATACAATATATATATATATATATATATATATATTAAAAATTAAAAATAATTATAAAAATGTATAGATTTTAATTTTTTATTAAATATTTATTCAATTAAAAATAATACATGATAAAAATTTTAACTAAGATGCATGAGCTATTTAGTAAATGAAATATACTAAATGTGATTAAGGTCCATTATATTTTTCAAATATGACAAAATATAAATTTATAAGTTTAAAGATAATATTACTATAAATTAATATTTTATTCACTAAAAAATATTATTAATTTATTGAGTACTAATTGTAAGAAAGATGATTGTCACGCCATCACTACTACTAATAATATTTAGATATATAATTAAAGACTTAATGATAATAAAGAATCTCTTATTAACAATATTACAATAAGTAAATACTAATCTTTAAAACTATCTTAATAGTGTACATCTCTATGGACATATCACTATTTAGATTATATAATTATCTCTAATGAGATTTTCATCTTATCAATCTTCCTTATAGTCGTGGTCCGCGGCACTGCCATCTCTCGCTGCTGACTAAGCAGATATCCAATACCTATACTGAAAATTTTAAAACAAAGCGAGTGTGAGTAATTTCAAAAGGAAATTACCCAGTGAGCGGATAAAACATTATCATAAGAAAATTCCTTAAAACCAAATCCAGTAGTTTCATAAATAAAAATCAATGAATTTCAAATGATTTGTTCACATTTAAATAAATCTCAATTTCAAAAATGACCACGTCCGTTACTCATTTGAATATTTCAGAAAATTCCCTTTTTCTATACATATTCGTTATATGAAATAAAACAGGGATTCAATAACCATCAGTATTAACTAAGTACTCTATAATGCATCACTAACTAACTTTTCTCTCATACTAATCAGAAATTCAGACATA
>CATIWO010280975.1:0-15577 GCA_949673435.1 Macaranga tanarius | reverse complement strand
ATAAAAATTAATATATAAAATTTATAAGGCATATAGTACTATTTATTGGATATAGTATATTTAATATAATGCAACAATAAGATATATAGTTATTATTATTTTTAGATAATAAAATCTCCATTTTCTCCGAATCTCTGCTCCAACTTGCTCCGATTTTTCGGAGCAATTCGGAGTGGAGATTTTAATTTTCGGGTCCGGGTCTGGAGAATTATTTTTTGAAATCTCCGACGTTCGGGTCGGGTCCAGAGATTTTGCGTTCTCCGGACTGCTCCGAGACCCGCTCAGCCCTATATATAAGGGTATATGCACTCGTTAATTTGGGACACAATCATTCAATGAAAAGACATAATTATTTATTAAATTGTTGCAACTCAAAAGCAGTTATTAATATATTGTTTAGAACACACCCTACAATTAGGGGTGTGCAAAAGGATTTTTCGGACGAGCTAGTTCAGGTAAATGTCCAAGAAATATGAACCGAACTTAAACCGAAATTTTAGGGGGGGTGTCGGTTCGGTTTTTGGGTAGATGATCTGATGGTAAAGTGCATTGATAAAGCTTTAAAGATGCGAGTTCGAGCCCCAGCAACAACTTTTGCCTCCTTTTTCGCCTCCTCAGCAACAGCTTTTGCACCTCCTTTTTCAAAGAATTTAATTGAGAAAAATTATATTGCAAGTTTTCAACACATGGGTTCGAACTCTTGGCTTCAAGATAGAAGTCTAACGCCTTCACCACTCTGCCACTATTGAATATTTGATATATTTCAGCATTATTTATATAAATATATAATACAAATTCGGTTTTCTATTGGGTTTGGGTTCACTCGAAAACTTGTGGATGAAAAAAATAAAAACCGAACCAAAAATTTTGGTGGGTTTGTTTGGACCGGATGGATTTTGCACACCCCTACCCATAATACAGTCGCGTTTCGAGCCGTGTTCACCAACATGCCCTATGACACACCTGTGTCTATGCCCATGTCTACTTCAGGAAGCTTTAACTCAATGAACATAGTTTGAAATTTGGATCACGCCTGTGTCCCAAACGATGTCAACTTCTGCCAAATAACCCATTATTCAATACGGCCATGTACACGCCTGTGTTACTCTCTAATATATTTTTTTACTTTGTTTCACATAGAAATAAAGTCATATGAATATATTTCTCTTATATTTACATACTTTATACTTCAAACTATATTTAATTATTTTAACAATCTCCCACTTAGTTTGTAGTATAAAGTATTAAATTTGAGTTATATGCATAGTAAAAGTTTCTTTCAATTTAAACTTTTACTTAGTGTAAATATTTCAAGATTCTAATGAAATCAATGGTGGCAAACTTTTAAACCAAAAAATAAATATTAATGGTAATTAAGCTTTAAACCAAAATTCCTAATATTAGAAATGGAAATGCTATATATAAACTATATTGATTTCTTTCAAAGATTGACAATATTTTAGCACTAATATGACATTCTTCTACAATTCTGATTTCATGAATATTTACAAAGTCTTACTACTTTTTTTGAAGCGACACCACTTCCTATGTTCATATAGGTGAAGTTCCTTAATCTATGCCTTGATCCATATATATATATGATCTCTATTTAGAGTAAACCACTCATCCTCTAAACAAACTAGTACTAAAATCATTAACAATAGTACTACTTTACACTGCTTACCAATTAACTTGTTATTACTTATTGAATTTATATATTAGTGGCAATGCTCATAAGAAATTGGGTTCCCATTAATTAATAAGCTTAGTTAAAAAGTCTTAGTTCCATTCTAGGAGAAGTACTTTTAACCATATCTCTCAAAAATCCTTTAGTAAATGGATCTACTAATTTTTTACAAGACCTTATATACAATATGGTAATAATACTATTAGAAATTAATTATCTTATAAACTCATATCTTAAGCTAATATGTCTAAACTTTCTATTATATATTTTACAAAAAAGCTTTAGACATAATTGCTTGACTATCATAATATAAGGAAATGGCTGGCATCGGTTGTAGCCACAACTTGATATATAATAGCAAATTTCTCAGCAAATCTGCTTTTTTACCTGCGGTAGCTAAAATTATAAATTTAGATTCCATATTTGGATGAGTAATACAAGACTGTTTCTTTGATGCCCAAAAAATAGCTCCACCACCAAGTGTAAAAATTCAACTATAAGTAAATTTATTATCACTTGCACTAGTTATCTAACTAGCATCAATATGTCCTTCTAATACAGCTGGAAAAGCTATATTAGAACACTATACGGTTTATCTATTTTTTTAAATACCTAAGTGCCCTTGCTATTGCTTTCCAATAATCAACACTAGGATTACTAGTAAACCCTGACAACTTATAAACCATAAAAGCAATATCAGGCCTTGCATACATTAGACTACTTATAGCCCTAGCATTGTCAACTTGAACTATTGTTCTATCATTATTTTTCACAAGGTTAGATGAAATATGATGTGTTGCAATTAGCAGAGTAGTATTAGAGTGTTTCATACATGATTAGATTGCATTTAGTTTATATTTTAGTATAGTCTTGATAAATTTCATTTATAATCACAAATGCCTTTTGATCTTAATTGTTTCTTAATAAATGCATATGAATTTGAGTGATTCATTGGCATTTTGAAGTTTGTTTGCAGTTTAGGGAAGTTATATAAGCATATCAAAATCATTCAAGGTCAAAAGAGTGGACGAGGCAAGATTTGAAGTATGTTATGCCTATCATGAGTCGGCACTGTTCCTTGTTAACTGTCACGAGTCATAATAGTAGGCTACTATCACAAGTTGGCACTCATAGGCTGATCTTCACAAATTATGAAAGTGGCACATTGTCACCACTCAGCACCAAGCTTCACCACTCGGCACTGTTTGAAGGGACACGATCATTCAAACCATGCCTTAGTCTTTCAGCCATAACTTCCTTTGAAAATTTCAGATTCAAGTGATTTAAGTGGCTATGGAAAGATAATTCAAGGGGATATAACTTGCATGGAGACATCTGAATCCATTTCACTTATCTGAATTAACAAAAATGCCCTTAAAGTAACTACTAATGTTGAAGCAATGTGATCCTTCACCAAGTTGATAACTTTTTGTGTGATATGAATTGTACTCTTTGGCTATTAAATTCCAAACATTGAAATACTTCATTTTGTCTCTAGAAGTCATATTAGAACATTTATAAAAAATTTAAAGAAAAAACGTAGTTAGGAATTTAAAAAGTTTTGGTGTATATTCAAGAAGAAAAAAAAGGCTATTGTGATTGTAGACATCTTTTCATCAAGTTTCTATCAAAGGAATATTGGAGACTCTAGCAATCATTACTAAGCTTTTCTAACTCTTTCTCTTAATAATTTTCTTGACAATTAAAGATTGTTTGTGTGTGTTTATGGTTTTATTAATAATGTATCAAGGCAAAATACTTTGTAGGTTGGAATTACAATGGATGATAAATTCAATGAACTATATTATTTACTTTGCATTAATGGATGAATGATTTGACTTTAATTGAGTTCTTAATTATGTTATGTATACCTGATCACCATATGTAATGTCTTAGTCAAAGATTCACAATAAGAATTGGGGTTTTTAATGGAAAAGTAATTGTTGTCACTTAATTTAAAGGATTGGACCAGAGATAGGGAATCTACTTCTGAAGGGGTAAAACGAATTGGCATAGGGCTTCATAATCTTTGTTTACATATACATTGACATGAGAATACTTGTAAATCTACTCAAAGACATCTTTAAATGACTTAGAGATAAGCTTTAAAGGTAATAGGTTTATTCTCCAATCATTTCATTCATAATTAATCAAATTTACTTTATGTTAATAGTTCATTGATTTATACCAAATTGTAATCTCCACCTACACTTCTTGAATTATTGTTGTTGTTATATATTTTAGATTAATTGTATAGGTTTAGTAAAGTTAGTACTTAATTAAGTTTATAATTTGACTAATTACATAATTGATTATTTAGTAAGCCTATTCATCGTAGTATCTATTTGATTAGTAATTAATTCCTAGATTTCCTTATGTTCGACCCCTTACTTATCCTATACTTAGCCATAGGAGGTAGGGTATATAATTTAACCTACATCAGAATTTGGTACCGTTACCGAGGAAATTAAATAGAATTAATATTACTTTAGAGTGGAGAAAGGTTGCTTTAGGATTTTAGATAGATTCATTACTTAGTTATTGTAGTTTAATTTTCTTATTTAGTAATTTTTTATATTTTGTTTATTAGTTGTATCTTTGTTTTTTTTATGCCTTCCATGAGACGTACTCGTAGTTCAAGTAATATTTTGTTCTTTGACCCTAAAATTAAATGCACTTTTCATAAATTACGTAGGGAACAAAGTCTATAAAAAGAGTACAAAAAAAATAAGCGAATATGGGTGAACCACAAAGGACTTTAGGAGATTTTACCTTACTAGACATAACTGAAAATTCTGGAGGCATTTTAGCTCTAACCATTGCCAATAATAATTTTGAAATCAAGCCTAATGTCATCCAAATAGTGCAGAATAATCAGTTTGGAGGTTTGTCAGGGGAGGATCCATATGCTCACATCCTCACCTTCCTTAATGTTTGTGCAACCTTTAAAATTAATAATATTTAAGATGATGCAATAAGGCTAAGGTTGTTTCCATTTTCTGTGAGGCAAAAAGCTCAAATTTGGCTTGCTAGTTTATTTAGCAACTCTATCACTACATGGGATTAATTGAAGCAAGCTTTCCTTCATAAGTACTTCCCACCATACAAGATAGCTAGGCTTCACAATAAGATTAGCACTTTCAAGTAAAATAAAGATGAGACACTTTATGCAGCTTGGGAGAGCTTCAAAGATAATGTCCACATCATAGGTTGCCCGATTGGATAATCCCTCAAATTTTCTACTATGGGTTATCCAATGATTATAGGAGCATTGTAAATGCAGCCTCTAGTGGTAAATGGATGAACAAGACACCAACGGAAGCTATTACCTTATTAGAAGAGCTTATATCTCAAGGTTATATAGGTGATAAAACCATTTTGGTAAAAGAAAAGGAATACTTGAGTTAGATAGCATAAACATGTTCAATGCCAAGGTAAATGCTTTGACGAAGCTAGTAAGCAAGGTTCAAATCAACTCGGTGGAAAAAGTAAGCTCAACTTGTGAACTATATAGTGGTCCTCATTTATATGATGAATACATATGAGTTCTAGAGGGGAGATAAACTATTTACAATGAGGTTTCAACTAAAGAAGTGGGCTAAATTCAAACACATATAACCCTCAATGTAGGAACCACCCCGGTTTCTCATGGTCTAACCCTTCCCAATTCAACCCAAGCACCAACCCACAAAACCTACCTAGATTTCCTATGAAACAACAAGCTTTCAGCCCTACCCAAACAAAATCTAACCTTGAAACTCTTATAGAGAAATTCTTTAACTAATAAATTACCATCAATAAACAAAATGAAGAGCAATTCAAGCAAATTCACTCCAAAATTGATCAACTCGCTACCCATAACCGTATCCTTGAAACCCAAATTGCTTAATAAGCCTCTTCCTCCAACTCTAAACCTTTGGAAAAGCTTCATAGCCAACTAGAGTCTATACCAAAAGAGACTTGCCAAGTAATTAATTTAAGGAGTGGTAAGGAGGTAGGGAATGTTGCTGCTAGTAAGGGTAAGAAAGTGATTGATGATGATGTAGTAGTAAAGATGGAGGCTAGTAAGGGAGATGGTGATATTGTTGTTAGTGCTAAGGAAAATGTAGAAGGTGTTAAAAAGGGTAAAAAAAGAGATGACACACAAAACAAGGATAATGAACCTAATGTAGATATTAAAACACTACCTTTTCCCCAAAGGTTCATAAGACGTAGCTTAGATAAGTAATTTGGCAAATTCCTTAATCATCTTAAGGAGATTACCATTACCATACCATTCATGGATGCCATTAGAGACATGACGACATGGGGCAAGTTTTTGAAAGATATCAGTAGCCATAAGAGCAAGCTTGAGGAGTATGGATTAATTTCTCTTATTGAAGAATCCAAGGCTGTGTACTCAAAATCCCCACCAAAGCTCAAAGATCCAGGTTGTTTTATTATTCTTTATATAATTAGTGGTACTTATTTTGATAAAGCTTCGTGTGATATTAGTGCTAGTGTTAGTCTTATGCCTTACTCCATCTATAAGAGGCTTGATTTGGGAGAGCTTAAGCCTATAAAAAAGTGTCTTTCCATGGCAAACAAATCAGTCATTTACCCCTTGGCATCCTTGAAAATATGCCAACCAAAGTTGGGAAATTTGTTATACTTGTAAATTTTATTATGTTAGACATGAAGGAAGATCTTGAAATCCCAATCTTATTTGGTAGACTATTTTTGGTGATGGCAAGTGTAATTATTAAATTAAACTTGACTTGCATTATTGATTTTATTTGTAATAACCCTTGACGGGGGTTACTTTATTTCCTACATTATTATTGTCCTCATTATAGGCTTGTAAGGACTTGTGAAGTTGATTTTCAATCTCTTTTTCTTTGTTTCTTTGATTTAATGTGGTAATGACCCTTATTAGTGCATAATCATTTTGAATTGAAAGGAGTAATCTATTGATCTTTTGTTTAACCTTCATCTATGATTTTTCAATTTTGCTTGAGGACAAGCAAAGTCTAAGTGTGGGGGAGTTTGATGTGTTGCAATTAGCATAGTAGTATTAGGGTGTTTCATGCATTAATAGATTGCATTTAGGTCATATTTTAGCACAGTCTTGATGAATTTCATTTATAATAACAAATGCCTTTTGATCTTAATTGTTTTTTGATAAATGAAAATGAATTTAAGTGATTCATTGGAGTTTTAAAGTTTGTTTGCAGTTTAGGGAAATTATATAAGCATATCACAGCCATTCAAGGTCCAAAGAGTAAAGGAGGCAAGCTTTAAAATGTGTTCTGCCTGTCACGAGTCGGCACTATTCTTTGTTGACTGTCACGAGTCATGACTGTAGGCTACTATCATGAGTCGTGGTAGTAAGCTATTGTTATGACTCATAATAGTAGCTTACTCATGATAGTAGCCTACTATCATGAGTTGGCACTCCTAGGCTGACCTTCACGCGTCGTGACAGTGGTACATTGTCACCACTCGGCACTACTTGAAGGGACACGACCATTCAGACCATGTCTTAGTCTTTCAGCCATACCTTTCTCTACAAAATTCAAATTCAAGTAATTTAATTGGCTACGAAAAGGTAATTTAAGGGGATGTAACTTTTATGAAGACATCTGAATCCAGTTCACTCATTTATATTGACAAAAATGCCCTTAAAATAACTACTAGTGTTGAAGCAATGTGATCCTTCACCAAGTTGATAGCTTTTTATGTGATATAACTTATACCCTTTGGCTATTAACTTTCGAACATCTAAATACTTAATTTTGTCTCTAGAAATCATATTAGAACATTCGTAGAAAATTCAAAGACAAAAATTAGTTAGGAATTTGAAGATTTTTGGTGTATATTTAAGAAGAACGAAAAGGCTATTTTGCTTGTAGACATCTTTTCATTAAGTAACTATCAAAGGATTATTGGAGACTCTAGTAATCATTTCTAAGCTTCTCTAACTCTTTCTGTTTATAGTTTTCTTAATAATTAAAGATTGTTTATGTGTGTTTATGGTTTTATTCATAATGCATTAAGGCTAAATACTTTGTAGGATGGAATTATAATGGATGATAAATTCAATGAACTATATTGTTTACTTTGTATTAATGGATGAATAATTTAACTTTAATTGAGTTCTTAATTGTGTTATGTATACCTAATCACCATATGTAATGTCTTAGTCAAAGATTTATAATGAGAATTGGAGTTTTTGATGAAAAAATAATTATTGTCACTTAAGTTAAAGGATTGGACTAGAGATAGGGAATCTACTTTCAAAAGGATAAAAAGAATTGACATAGGGCTTCAAAATCTTTGTTTACATTTATATTGACATGACAATGCTTGTAAATCTACTCAAAGACATCATTAAATAACTTAGAGATAAGCTTTAAAGGTAAAAGGTTTATTCTCCAATCATTTTATTCATAATTAATCAAATTTACTTTATGTTGACAGTTCATTAATTTATACTAAATTGTAATCTCCACCTACACTTCTTGAATTATTATTGTTGTTATATATTTTAGATTAATTGTACAGGTTCAGTAATGTTAGTGCTTAATTAAGTTTATAATTTGACTAATTTCATAATTGATTATTTGGTAAGCCTATTCATCATAGTATCTATTCAATTAGTAATTAATTCCTCGATTTCCTTATGTTCGACCTCTTGCTTATCCTATACTTAGCCATAAGAGCCAAGGTATACAATTTAACCCATATCATAATATTATAAGGAATGTTTGCCTTTAATATTTAAGTGACTAATTTATTCAAAATTTTATTTATATAATGAGATTAACAAAGAGCAAATCCCCTACTATGTTTTATAACTTTGATACCCAAGATTGTATCTACCTCGTTTAAGTCTTTTATTTTAATAATAAGCATATATACTTCTTAGTATCATTAAAAACCATCCATATTTGTTCCAACAATAAGCATGTCATCCATAAAGACAAATAATGACTCCAAACTTTTCACTAAATTAAGAATATATACATTTGTCAGCATGGTTATGTTGAAAATCATATTCTAAAATCACATAATCGAACTTTTCATGCCATTGCTTTGGAGTTTGCTTTAAACCATAAAATAATATAATTAATTTACATGTTTTATTCTCATTTTTTATAGAACAAAATCCTCTAGTTGCTCCGTATATACTTCCTCATCTAAATCATCATTTAACAAGGCCATTTTAACATCCATTTGATGTACATATAAGTTATATATCAATGCTAAAGCTAAATGTAACACACAATTACACTAATACTTTTATTAGAAGGTCGTACCCACCTAACTTGAGTACTGTTGTAGCTAAGTATTACTCCTTATCTTGTCCATTAACTAGTTATCCTATATAAATATAATATACTCTAGTAGTACGTGCTACAAGTCAACTATTCCAAAATTGTCCTTCCCTATTATATATAAATTTCACAATACAAGCCATTGAATACAACTGTTCGAACCTATAACATACTATTACCAATTATTCTAATAAAACAATAATCTTGAGATTCTTCACTGCTCCTGCTCGCCTATTATACATCTAGCTATCTTCCAGAAAACTACTCAACTCTGAAAAATTTAATAAAAAGGAGTGGTGAGTATTTTTGAGAGAAAAATACTCAGTGAGTGAACAAAATATTAAGAAATGAAATAATTTAATAAATCTCGATAACTCAATAGAAGAAAACTTAAGTATATAACTTGAAATGAGATCATAGATAATGATACTATTGTTATTTTAAATAACAAATATAATGTTTATTTTAGTTGTATTTAATTTAATAAAAATTATTTACAACTTAAGGGCACTATCTCACAGTCACCAATCAAGATTTTCTTTACTTTACATAATATAATAGAGGCTCAAACATTAATTTTAATAAAACAACTCACTACAATATAATCTTATAGGTTCACAACATAGTTCATCATAGTTTTTTGTAATGGGTTCTAAAGTAAATTTTTTTATTTAATTTTTGCTAATAAATATATATTTAATCAATAATATAAATTTCTAAAATTTTGAACCGTATCGAACCATACCGTTCCGTTCTAAAAGAACCGAATCTCTGTACCAAATCGTACCGAAAAACTGGTATGATATAGTATTTCCGTACCGAACTGTACTGAAAAATGGTACTAGTACTGGAGATTATATTTTTAAAATTCCCGAAATATGATACGATACTGGATATTTTTTTTCTCCAGATTTCTCCGACCCGTGCTCACCCCTAATAACAATAACATCAAATATAGTGTTGACCAACACTACACCGAAAGTAATATAAATAAGTCAGTATGCATACGACGACTTAAGTGCTGAAGTGTGGTCAGCACTTAAGCCAATAATAACTCGAATGCCAAATCCTAATTAATATATGTATCTAGCCCCAGACAATAGCTATACATATACCTCAGATATAGTCTTATATCTACAAGATAGAATGTCCACCCGACCCTACACAACGACTATACACATTTACTGAACTTACATCTATAAGATAAAATATGCACCTGACCTCTGGTATCGGCTATACACACTTACAAAACTTAAATCTATAAGGTAAAATATACCCTAGGCCCCTGACATCGGCTATACACACTTACCAAACTTACATCTATAAGGTAAAATATGCAACCGGCCCTTGGCATCAGCTATACATATTTACCAAATTCTACCATGCCCCAGACATGGACTTACTATCACTTAGTGTCATAATTGATTTAATTAGAACATTTCATATCTTTAGTCTCTATGCTAGAGAATTAAAAGTTTATCAGATGTTATCATGCTTTATGATTGAACAAACTTGTAATCTTCAACCTTACATATTTCGGTTGGCTAAAATTTAATGTAATTTGTATGCATCATCAAGCTTAAGTATTAAACTTTCCAACTACTCTTTTTCTTTGAGAAGCAAAGGATCTACACCAACTTCAAGTTCACTTATTATGCTCACCCACACAGTTACATATATCTGTAACTCAATCATATTTATCTTAGTGAAACTAGTTCCGTTTAACTCATTTTGGGTCGATTTAAGTGATTTTGGTGTTTATATGGATGTTGACATACTCCTGGTTGAGTTTAGGCTGTAAAATTTTGCATTTAAGCCCATTTATCACAGGCACTGGCCACAGAAGTGACTCCTCAGTGCCGCTGAGGAGGCGCCTCAGTACTGAGGAGAACTAATGACATACCTCGACTACTATCAACTCCATTAGTACACATAACTAAAGAATTAATGATAATAAAGGCATTACTTCTAGGATCAGAAAGAATCTCTGAACAATAAAATTTAATCTTTTATTAACTCTCGATTACAACAATTCCATATTGCTAAACTTATATAAACAAATCATAAAAATAATACAATTCATTTCCATTTAACTGCAAGTAGGTATATATTGGTGGATATTTTCCCAAATATCATATCCTTACTTAGGATAATTCACAATCATAATAATACATTTTTTGTCATCAATAAACTCCAAATATAAATAAATGACATAAACCACTTCAAATGTAAATGATACTTCATGATATAATGATAACATCAGTAATACTACATAACCATCATTCATATAAAAATATATACATCATGTACAAAGGTGAGAGTACCAAATGCTAATGAAAATAATAACATAATACATAGGTATCTATTAACAAGCATCTCTCTCTAGTAGTCGGGACTCTGGCCAACCTGCTTAACATGATGATGATGGTGGTGGTGAACTGACAGCTCTAACTCTGGCTATACCCTCACAACCTCTTTAGCCACTAGGCTAAAAAATATCACAATAATAGCACAAGGGTGTAATAAGGCCTCTAGCAAAAATCCCAAAAAGCCAAAATATGCAGATGTGCAATTCGCATCACACTCAAGAGAGGGTGACCTGGACGTCAGTGGAGGTAGCATATAGGATGCAGAAGGTCGTGCAAATACCATCCAAATACTTCACTCGGATGGCAGACTGACTGACCTCCACCCCTATGGGCTGAACCATAATCTGGAACACTAACTCGACATCGGTATCATAATGCATTATGTATCGTACAAGTGTCTCTGCCTCAGTGATCTCGTATACCATCACGGCCCAGTATACTGCCATCTCTTCTTCCAGTGTTAACGACTACCTAAATCTGGGAAAATTATTTTAAAATAATGGTGAGTAATTTCACAAGAAATTATCCAGTGAGTAGCTAAAATACCTTTAGCTGCAAAATATTAAACCAAAGCAATTTTGAATCACATTCCCAATAATAATCTTAAAACTGTTTATTCCACATAAATGAATATAATTATCAAAAGATCATTTCAAGAAATAATACTTTATTTCCATAAACCATTTAATAAAAAATTTCCATAAATAATGTAAATAAGCATCCACATTAAATCTTTATTTCAATGAAAATACCCCTTCAAAACATTCTTAAATACACTTGAGGATTTCTTCCCTCAATCCATAATTAATGCAAAAATTCTTATAAAAGAATAATGAATAGAATCCCATACACAATTTGATTTTATTTATAGATTATTCCTTTCTGTTGTCTCGAGAGTTGAGAATTTCATTCATTGAATATTTAGTAATATTATTATCAAGCAAATCTTTCTCAATTTGTAATTCATACAAATATTATTCATAAATAATATATTCCCCCAACTCTTCTCAGAATTGACAACAATATACAAAAATCACTTCTCTCATATAACATCTCAATTCTTTTTCTCATGGCCTACACTGGCCAGTTTACATGATCATTCATAGTACCTCGTATGCATACGATATAACCAAAAGGATTCACCCTAAAGGCACCTTTGAATTCCTGCGTTGTCCCAAAGACAGTTATAATTCGAGTGGCCAACTCATCTTATATATACATATATATCACCAACCCTTACTTATACATAAGTATATCAACATAATCTTTATATAACGTTCATAACATTAGTAAAAGTATAATTATATCATTTCGATGTTCGTTCATATACATTCACAAAGATTCTGAACTTTGATTCCCTTTTCATATATAATTTAGTCTCTTTATCTGAGACTTATAAATCTTATGCCATTTCCTTAATAGGAAGTATTTTTCAATCATTTTTATGTTCTAGTACATTATTCTAATGTTCGGTACAAGTTAACATCCGAAAAATTAAAATTTTAAGTTAAACGGGTTACAAAACAGGGCACAGGGGCGTGTGCCTGAGCCACAGAGGTATGTGCCTCTATGTAGGGGTGCTGGCCTCTATGCAGGAGCACCAGCCTCTGTACAGAGGTGCCCAATGAGGTGCATGCCTCCAGTGAATAGGCGTACACTTGTTCACCTCAAGAACACGCAATTTCAGATGAAAAATCATGAATTTCTAACCCAAAACTCAATTTAACTCTATAAAATGATCATATATCGTGCATATAACTTCAAACCACTAACAAACATACTTAAAACTACTTAGATTACTCTAGATCTAAAAAAAGCATCAAGAATTCAATTTTTATATACAAAAATGACTTAAACCAAACTTGAATGAAAAACCCACAATACTTTAGAATCCACTCATTGATTTCTCCCGCTAGATTTGTTATTTCTCTTGCTAAAATTTGGATTCAATTTTTAGAGCTTCTCTTTTCCTCTTCTACTATCTCTTTTCTTTCTCTTTTCCCTTCTTTTTCTTCTTCTTCTTCTTCTTCTTTCTCTCTTTCTGTACATAGCCATACTTTTCCTTTATAGAACTAATAACTCTACTTCCTTATTTCTACTTTGATCCTTTGTCTTTTCTTTCCTTTCTTTCTAACTTCATTTACTCTCATTTGTTTCAGTTACATCCTAAATCCCTTTTCAATTGCATCCTTCCAACTTTTTACTTAATACAATTCCTTTATTTCTTATTTAAACATTATTTACTTCCTTACCAAAATAATAAACATCAACTCTAATCCACATCAATTTAATATCATCGAATTAAACATACTTAATTATTATTAACTTAAATTAATCCGGTTTAAGAATACGGATGTTATAATTCTTCCCTCTTAATAGAAATTTGGTCCTTGAAATTTGTACAAGCATAAATCAATTACAAAAGTCCTAGGTATCTATATCTAATAATCTCTTCTCGTTCCCAGATAGCTTCTTCTTAGGAGTGATTTTTCCATAACACCTTGACTAAGAGAATAACTTTGTTCCTCAACACTTTTTGTTCCCTAGCCAAAATTGCTATAGGTGCTTCTTCATAACTTAGATTTTTTTCTAGTTCTACCGGCTTCTCTTTCAAAACATGAGTGGGATCATTTCTATATCTCCATAACATGGACACATGAAACACGTTGTAGGCGGCGGGGTTCAGCGCGCGCCCAAGTGTTTGGCGACCACGGCACTGTGCGGGCTCAGGGCCCACTAGGAGTACAACGTTGGGCCTTTTTAAAGGGCTTTTAGTTGCAGAATGGAGTCGCCACCCGGATAAACTCGGGACACACTTTACAGCAACTGGATTCCACGGAGGAAGCCCAGCAGCCGTCCTCAGAGATTGGGTTCGGAAACTGGGTATGGGCTTTTAGCGGCCCACCCGACCTTGCAATCGGCCTCCGTTTGTGTTTTAAGTTTTATTATTTTTAATTATTTAATTATTTCTTGAATTACATGCAAATGGATATTTTAATTCAAACAATTGTCAAATTTTAAAATTTAGTCCAAGTTGATTAAATTAATCCATTTCCATGCAATTTAATCATTAAATCATACATTCACATACACAATTCCACACAAAATAACAACAATAACAAATCAAGCAACATAAATAAATAAATAAATAATACATACAAAGAAAGGAGGGAAGGAGAAAAGATTACAAATCCCACAATTTAAAATAATTAAATAAAATAAAGAATCCTAAAAGAAATCTTAAAATAATGGATAAACATCCATTATAATAGTTCCTGCATCTTCTTTAAAGGTCTTGCAGTCTCCTGGTATCATCAGATCTCTACAAGATCAACTCAAAAATTAAACAGAATGAAAAGAAATCAATTTAAAGAGCATGCGAAACAGAGACGGCGCCTCTGTTGACTAAGAGACGTCGCCTCTCTAAATTAAGAGGCGGTGCCTCTCTTTAAGAGGTGGCGCTTCTTCATAGAAGCGCCTCCTCTGTATCTGTAGAAGCTTTACAGCATAAAATAAGCAAATTGGATAAGCATAAGAAATGGTCTAGGAGTTACCAAATATTATCACAAAACCAATATAACTTCAACAAATGCTTAAATGAACACACACTACGATTCTAAAGCAGATAAAGATTAAATTGAATGAAATTTCAATTAAAGAAATAGCTAGAAAGGAAAATCAGAATTTACTGATGAATTGAGTAAGAAATTAGTTTGGCTCTCAGAAGTGATGTTTTCTGCAAGCTCCTTTTGTCTCTGAACTTTGGAACTCAACTCCTTTCTTAATTTCAGTCTTCTCATTTTTTTTAAGCCTCTTTTTTATCTCTTTTTTTTTGATAATTTTTCCTCCCCAATCCCCCTTTGTGTCTCTTTTCTTTTCTTTTTATAGGGTTGTAGAAACCCTAAAATGCCTCTCCTCTCTCCTACTAACGCAGGGGAGAGGTTGCAGAACGTGGGAAGACCCACGTTCTGCCATTAAAGCAGATTTATTATTTTTTTTCTATTACAGAACAGAGAGGTGCCGCCAATCTAATTGAAGAGGCGCCTCCTCTTGCATGGAGAGGTGGCGCCTCTAGGCTTTTTACAGCCCAAGAGGCTTGGTCTGATGGGCTCGACCCATCAGACCACCTGAGCCCGACTTTTCTAGGCTGAATCCTTCTTTTAATTAATCAGAAATTTTAAAAGTATTTAAAGTCCAGTTCTTCG
>CATIWO010280947.1:0-12817 GCA_949673435.1 Macaranga tanarius | reverse complement strand
TTTTTTTTTTTCTGGCTTGCCAAAAACTTCCCCCCCCCTCTCATTTTATCCCTCCAATTCTCCTTCAATCATTCACCTACCTCCCCACGTTTCTCCAGCTATCTGTTTCTTTTGTCAAAAGTGCTAGACGGTGGTTGAGGCAAATTATGCACCTTTCTTCTACAGAGGCGCACGCCTCCGCGGAGGGGAGGCGTGTGCCGCGCGGAGGCGCCGCCCTCTCGTCCTTCGGGCCATTTGAGCCAGTTTTTTAGGTTCGGTTCATTGGTCTTGGTTCGGTCCAGACTTTGGGCCTGTTTGGGTCTGGTTTAGTGGGTTTGAGTTATGATTTTGGGTTCCTCACAAATGGACCTGAACCGAATTTCTTAGCAAATTGGGCTTATGTGTCATTTTTTATCATTGGGCTTTTCTTGGCGGGCCGGCTAAACTATGTGCCCATAAGATTATATAAGATCAATAAAATATTAATTTAGAACAGTTGAACAATTTTAATGTGAACATAGGGATTATTCCAGGAATGCTCTTTGCAAATATGGACACTTTGTACAAGGCATACAGAAACCATGCCAAAGTGAAGGGTTTTGGTGTTGCAAAAAAAAAATACTACATTTATATCTCAATGTTTTTAATTGTTTATTTTAAATATATTTCTATTAGAATTATTTGAATAAAATTGATGCCATGCGGGAGTAATTGACTAATGTACGTATGTATATGTCCACATATATACAGTAATATACTAACACTAATTCATACAAAAGTTTTTTAAAAAAGGCTTTACAGATCTTTATTTCATTTTCATTAATAGTAAAGGTACTCATGTAAGATATTAAAAGATTTGTTAGTATAAAAAAATATTAAAAATGCACACGTTTTTTTTTTCAAAACATGGTGAATATGTATTGTAAGATCCACACTGAAAATTCTAAAAAATAACAACACTTAACACATCGGTTACCGAATAAAAACCTCAAACGCACTATTGACAAGTGTAAGGACAGTGGATTTTTTTTTTTACAATATAAGATATATTTATATGCAGCCAATTTTTATAGTACAAGGAAACTCATAGATATATATATATATATATATATATATATATATAAACCACAGTACAATAGTGCTAGCAAATTTATACGTAGTGCTCAGCAAACCATAATATGTACAATCATCCGAGTATGGGATATTTAATAACGATACATCAAGAAAAGTAATAAACTAAGCTCTATAAATATCCCTCTCGGCACTCCTCGTCATCAAGGAGAAGAAAATGTGTGCTATGATCTATTTGCATATCTGATATGGGGCACTCCACTAGTCATATATCAACAGTCTGCGTCAAAAAGTTCAAAACCAGACCTAATATGTGCTACCCAGTATAACCAAAAAGTCAACAAGAAACATCCTGATAAACTCTCTCTCACACCCAGGTCATAGAGACCTGGATATCTGGGTTAGTCACATGGTACACTTAGATTACTGTACACATATCTCCCATATAGTCCTCCCTAATCACCGAAATACACACGGAGGCTCCCATTGGCTCGAATGTCACTCTAAAGGAAAGCTCTGCATCCTGGTCATGACATATGATATATCTAACAATAGTCTCTGCGACGATGACCTTGAAGGTCATGGTCGTCCACTCAACTGCCATCTTACTCTACAAGTAATAATACAAGCTATGTTGAAAAATTTAAACAATTTGAAACAAAGAAAAGAGAAGTGTGAATAATTTCAATAGAAATTACCCAGTGAGTGACTATACTAATAAAAACTAGTCAAAATGCAATTATAAATATATCTATAAAATACAGTACCGAAATCAAATAAACATTCCAATTAAAATCAGTATATAAAACCAAATCGGTACATAATAATAATTTAGATAAACTTGCAACTGAGGGGAATTCTCATTGATGATTATAATAAATATCATAAGTTTATTCCCTTCAAAAAGTTTCTTATTTACAAGGTATATTACTCTACTATTCACATAACTTATACCGCTAAGAATAATTATGAACACATCACTATTATATATATTAGTGGTTCCGAATATTATTCAGCTTCTGTATATATATTATTTTCTTCAGATGTAGCAATAATATTTATTTATTACAAGAGTTGAGTGTATAAATTAAACACAAGACAACACCCATAACACAACTTTCCACCTCACTAAACACAATCTCAACACTCGCTGCATGGTGATCATAAGTTACACCATTACTCTTTACTGAGTAACATCACCGATCAATTATTGATAAATATTGTATGCATACTTTTGACCACATAAACTCGCCCCAAAGGCACCTCTGAGTCTATGGGCTGTCCCAAAGACAGTTCATAATCATTGGCCAAATATACTCTCAACCAAACCCTTTACTCAATACGACCATATATATGAACTCTTTGTATAACACACATTTATAGAAAATTCTTATTGTTTCATAGATATCTCTGTACTTATTAAATTAATTTTTTATTTGTAACTGTTCATTCTCACTGGTGGGTACTCAAAATTCAAACAATAATTTTTAACAGTTTTATATTTGCATAGGATTGACAATTTGTTACCTACGTAACTCAGTTCGGTTTATACCAAATTTTTTTAAAAATTCGGCTTAAATTTTTAATTTATTATTATTTTTTTGAGCTAAGGTGCCACCTTTTCATTGATCAGGTGTCGGCTCCCTTCATTGGGCGTCGCCTGATCAGTTCCAGGCGTTGCCTTATAATTTTTAGTCAATAAGGTGTTGCCTCTTTACTGCGGTGTCACCTCTGTGCTACAGATGCGCCGCCGGATCATCTCGAAGCCGCATCTCAGTGATCATGCGACACCTGATCGGTTTACAGGCAGCCTCTGCCATGCAGATTGACATTTGCCAAGGTTTGCCACCGTTCAGCCAAATTCCTCTTCTAGTCCTCTAAGTTTCTAATTACTCCAAAATACTATTTCTTCCATTGGATTATTTCCAATTAAACCCTCCATCATATTTATTCATTTGTACATACACATATATTATTATTATTTTTTCAATCAAGACATGAATGTCACAATTCTTCCTCTCTAAGAAAATTTCATCCCCAAAATTTATTTAGTGATAATTTTTCGCTATCATTACAACAATAAATTTGAGTGTTGCTGCCTTATATCTTCCTCTCTTTCCTACGTGGCCTCTTCACGGGAGTGGTTTCTCCATAAAACCTTAAATAATGGAATAATTTTATTCGTCAAAACTTTTTGATCCCTGGCCAAAATAGCTACCGGTTCTTCTTCGTAACTTAGATTTTCTTTTAATTCTACTTGTTGTTCTTGTAATATATGCGAGGGATCACTTCAATACTGTCTTAGCATCGATACGTGAAATACATCATGTACACCTGCCAATTTCGGTGGTAGGGCTAAACGGTATGCCACAGGACCAATTGTTTTTACAATCTCATATGGTCCTATAAACCATGAGCTCAACTTTTCGCTCTTACCAAATCTAATCACACCCTTCCATGGAGAGATTTTTAAAAATACTTTATCACCCACACTATAGTCGATATCGGCTCGCTTACGATTGGCATAGCTACGTTGCCTATCCTATCCGACTTTAAGGTTAGCTCTCATCACCTGAATATTCTCAGCAGTCAATTGGATTAATTCTGGCCCTAATAATTTTCTCTCTCCAACTTCCTCCTAACATGCCGGGGTTCAACACTTTTGACCATACAATGCCTCAAATGGAGCCATGTTCAAGCTACTCTGGTAACTGTTATTATAAGCAAATTCCATTAAAGGTACTTGCTTATCCCAGCATCCTTCAAATTTCATAGCACTAGCTCTTAATATATCCTCTAACGTCTGGATAGTCCTTTCGGGTTTTCCATCTGTCTGAGGATTAAAAGCAGTACTAAATCTCAATTTAATGCCTACTGCTTCCTGCAGCTTAGGCCAGAATCGAGAGGTAAACCTTGAATCCCGATCGAAGACTATTGACACTGGAGTCTCGTACAACCTTATTACTTCTTTTATATACAACTCTGCCAATTTATCCAAGTTGTAATGGGTTTTAATTGGTATGAAATGAGCTGATTTGGTCAATCTTTAATTAGTATGAAATAAGCTGATTTGGTCAATCTATCCATAATCATCCACACAATACCATTTCCTAATTGAGTCCTCGATAGACCAACTACAAAGTCCATAGTGATGTGTTCCCATTTCCATTCTGGTATTGGCAAAGATTGCAACAAACCAGCTAGATGCTTATACTCAGTTTTAATTTGTGTCACGACCCAAATGGCACATGACTGGCACGTGAGATATGGAAGATTATACCTCCACATCCAACGTAAGCCTGACAACAACTAATTACATCCACTAATGCACAATAATAAAATCTTAAGATGCAGATATAATAAATCATATTAATTATAAAATCATCATTCATAAGTGATAACATAAAAATCAACGTTTAATGTAAATATACATAACATTTAAACCGACCCTACGTTACTGCAGAAATCTAGATTAGTTATAAGTCTGAAATTTAAATAAAATTACATTGACTGCCTGTGGAGAAGAAAATGGGCAGTCCTAAATGATTAAGGCTGAGAAGGAGGTTGCTGACCTGAAAAATAATTGAGGGGAGTTAGACCTCACTGAGTAAATTAATTATCAATCATAAGTTACCAATAGAAAATATTTAACATAATAAAATATACCTACAAATATGCTTATGTCGTGAAATGCTAAACATAAGACGAATCCAAAAATAACAATCAGTAATTGTGGAGAGGAATAGCTATAGAATCATAATATTTAATGATAATATAAATAATAATATTATCTACTCTACACCTCGACGGCTGTGGGCGAAATCACACCAAATGGATCAGCCTGTCCTAAAATATCCTAAGCCATAAGGCTCTTTTATCCAAATGATGACCGCGGGCGCAACATCACCAAGCGGACTGGTCATACTTAACCGTCCCAATCACATATCAATAAATGGGTCCATGGCTGCGGACGGAACCTCACCAACCGGACCAGCCATGACCATAATCTCATGATCATCTCATATATCATATATCAATATACATATATATACATTTATATAGGCGGTACCAGTGCGCACATGGTCCTGATGACTGCCCATTAGGTGGCAAGTTCTATAGCATTCATCTCCACACAATCAAAATCATTCATAAAATTCATGTACCACATCACATGATGCAAAAGCATATAAAATGCACATATGTATATATTAGATAGTACTAACAAGAATGTATATGCTTGAGGCTTTCATGACTATGCTTATATATATATATATATATACTATTTGATAACAAATGAGTGATATTAACTTACCTGACTGACGTGCAGTCCTAACTAGACATCTAGACGATGGCCCTGCTCCTGAAGAATCTATAATTAAAATTAATAAAATACTATCAGAACCTATTTCCTAACGTCTAGAATTTTAGAAAAGACTCAAATCACCTGTGAAGCTAAAGGCACAATTTACGAGGAATCTACCAAAAATTCGACAGAACCTCCCCTAAAATATGAACATCTTCTTACTAAAGTAGGGCCAATCCTGCAATAAAATAATTGCACTTGTAAATACAACCACAACTTAAGCTCAGTTAACCACCAAACTACAATTAAATTTAACTGAGTCTCACAAACACAATTTACCAAATAAATATTTCATTCAACTCAATTATCAACCCAAATATTCAATCCATCACCAATAATTAGCAATAAAATTATTAAACTCATAATTATTGTCAGATAACGAAAATTCCAACACCGACAAAACTCGGCATAAACTTTACGAGATTTTTAATTAAAAATCCGTAAGGAATCAGACCTAGCTCCAGTTACAAAGATTAATCTTCATAATTAATACTATTTATTAAAAATAAAATCATAATTTTTTGGGATGGTCACTATTCCTTGCCGGAATCCGGTTAGAACTCGCCGGATTTCTCACCGGAAAATGTGTTTTATACTATCCAAAGATACCAACACATACACAACAACCTCCTAAGTTCAAATATACCACCAAATACAACATCTAACGGGTAAATTATTAGATCAGTTTTAAAAAATAGAAACTTACCGATCAAAATTCTGATGAGCTTAAAACGACAACACCCAAATGCGAGGTTGGTGTCTATAGACTCCTGATGACGAGAGGAACTCACTAGTGTTGGTGGCTTTGCCTGAAAGTTGCCATAAAATGAGATCCATCACCGGAAGTAAGTGGCCGAAACCTCAGAAGCTTACCGGCAAAAATCTACACCATTCTAGACAAATCCAAGACTACCAGCATGAAAAGGATGTTGAGAAGTGTCTGTGGTTAAATTTTCGTATAATCGAAGGTGGTTTGACCGGTGAATGGAGAGGGAAAAGATTCAGGCACTATAGTGAAAGGTGTAGAGAAGATTAGGGACTAATCTGGAATTCGGCAGCTGATCTATATAGAGAAGGAGACTGGCAAATTACCAATCTGACGTATTTTTGACAAAAATTCATATAAGTCCTTCCTCTTTAATTCTTACAAAAAGATCCCAACAATTAAATGGCTTAACTCCAAAACCACATATAATCGTTGGCAATTAAATAAGTTATTGAGCCATATAACTGGTAGCCATAATTTATACTGAAACCCGACATTGGGTTAAAGGGAAGTCAAATAATTTGCTTTAATCCAAATTTGGGTATATATATATAACAACATCAATAACAACAAGGAGGAAATTATAATAATAATGCTAATAAAAATTCAGGTTATTACATTCTTCCCCCCTTAAGAAAATTCATCCTCGAATTTAAGAATTAACATAAAAAAATAACAAGAAATAAATTACTGAGGAAACAAGTAAGGATAAGATGCACGCATTTCACTCTCAGCTTCCCAAATGAATTCCTCCACTCTACCATTCCTCCACATCATCTTAATCATAGGAATTTGCTTGGACCGCAACTGTCGAATATGTGAATCAACAATAGCAATTGGCTCCTCATCGTAGGTCAAGTCCTCATTCACTTCCACACCTTGCTGCTGATGAACATACGATGGGTCTGAGATGTACCTTCGGAGTTGAGAAATGTGAAACACCGGATGAATTTGGGCCATATCTGGCGATAATGCCAAGCGATAAGCTACCGCTCCAATTCTCTCAACTATCTCGAAGGGTTCGACATACCTGGGGGACAACTTGCCCTTCTTCCCAAATCTCATTACTTCTTTCATAGGAGATACCTTCAAAAATACAAAATCTCTAACCTGTTTCGGATCAACATAACTCTTTTACCTACTAAAGGCTATCTCTAACCTCTTCTTAATCAAAGTAATCTTTTTAGATGTATCTTTAATAATCTCAGGATCTTTCAGCTGCTTCTCTCCTATCTCATTCCAGCACAAAGGTGATCTATACTTCCTTCCATACAATGCCTCATAAGGTGCCATGCCAATGCTACTGTGATAGCTGTTATTATATGCAAACTCGATCAAGGGTAAATGTCGATCCTAAGTACCACTAAGATCAATAACACTCATTCTAAGCATATCCTCCAGAGTCTGAATTATTCTCTCTGATTGCCCATCAGTTTGAGGATGAAAAGCAGTACTAAAATCAAGTCTAGTACATAAAGCTTCTTGTAGCTTCCTCCAAAATTGAGATGTGAACTGTGCTCCCCTATCAGAAATAATAGACATTGGCACTCTATGAAGACATACAATCTGCTTAACATAGACCTGTGCCAACTTAGACACTGAATAAGTAGTCTTCACTAGTAAGAAGTGTGCTGATTTGGTCAGTCTATCGACAATCACCCTAATAGAATCATACTGCCTTTGGGACCTGGGTAGTCCAACTACAAAGTCCATAGTGATCCTCTCCCATTTCCATTCAAGAATTAGGAGTGACTGCATCTCACCTGAAGGCTTCTGATGTTCTGCTTTCACTTGTTGACAAGTCAAACACTTAGAAACAAAATCTGCCACATCTTTCTTTATGCTTCTCCACCAATAAATTCCTTTAAGGTCTTGGTACATCTTAGTTGAACTAGGATGTACATTGTATACAGCATAATGAGGTTCTACTAGAATGTTTTGCCTTAAGTTCTCCATATCAGGAACACACAATCTACGATTGAGTTTAAGGACATCCTATTCATCAAGTGCAAAATCTATTGGACATCCACTTCTGATATTTTCTATAATCTTTCAAATCTTAGAATCTCGACTTTGGGCTGCCTTAATCCTATCGAACAACACAGAATAAACTCTAATACTAGCCAAAAGCGCTCCTTCATTAGAAATCTAAAAGAATACCCCTCGATCCATCAAATCATGCAACTCTTTAATCACAGCTCTCCTTTCTGCACTAATGCGAGCCAAACTACTAAAAGACTTTCTACTTAAGGCATCTGCTACCATATTAGCTTTTTCTGGATGGTATTGAATAGAATAATCATAATCCTTTAATAGTTCCATCCATCTCCCCTGCCTCAGATTTAAGTCCCTTTGTTGGAAAATGTATTTCAAACTCTTATAATCTGTAAAGATCTCACATGTCGCTCCATACAAGTAATGCCTCCAAATCTTTAATGCAAAAATCACTACTGCCATATCTAAATCATGAGTGGGGTAGTTTTGCTCGTATTTCTTTAACTGTCTAAAAGCATAAGTAATTACTCTCCCATTTTGCATTAAAACACATCCCAAACCAACTCTGGAAGCATCATAATACACTGTAAAACCTTCATTACCTGAAGGTAAAGCCAACACTGGTGCTGTGGTCAAACACTTCTTAAGCTTCTGAAAGCTATTTTCACACGCATCTGACCAAATGAACTTAGCCTTCTTTTGGGTCAAACGAGTCAATGGGGCTGCTATCTTAGAAAAGTCTTGAATAAATCTTCGATAGTACCCTGCTAGACCCAAAAAGCCTCGTATCTCAATGATTGTCTTAGGCCTTTCCCAGTTCATAACTGCTTCCACCTTCCTCGGATCTACTTGAATTCCATCCTTAGACATAATATATCCTAGGAATGCTACACTTCCTAACCAAAATTCACATTTAGAGAACTTAGCATATAGCTAATGTTCCCTCAATGTTTGCAAAACCATCCTCAAGTGATAAGCATGCTCTTCCTCTGATTTAGAATATACCAAAATATCATCAATAAATACAATGACAAAATGATCTAAGAAAGGCTTGAAGACCCGATTTATTAGATACATAAAAGCTGCCGGAGCATTAGTAAGGCCAAACAACATCACTAAAAACTCGTAATGACCATATCGTGTCTGGAAAGCAGTCTTAGGTATATCCTCCCTTCTAATCCTCAACTGATGATATCCCGACCTTAGGTCAATTTTTGAGAAACATTTAGCACCTTGCAATTGGTTGAACAAATCATCAATTCGAGGAAGAGGGTATTTGTTACGTATAGTCACCTTATTTAACTGCCGATAGTCAATACACAACTAAAGTGAACCATTCTTTTTCTTCACAAACAGGACTGGTGCACCCCATGGTGATGTACTAGCCTAATAAAGCCTTTATCAAGCAATTCTTGAAGTTGCTCTTTTAACTCTTTTAATTCTACAGGCGCCATCCTATAAGGTGGCATTGATATAGAAGTAGTACCAGGAACTAAGTCAATGCAGAATTCAATCTCCCTATCAGGTGGTAATCCTGGTAACTCCTCAGAAAACACATATAGAAACTCTCTCACTACTGAGACGTCTTGCACTCTACAAGATTCCATTAAAAGGTCTTTAACTGATGCCAAGTACCCCTGACATCCACGCCTAAGCAACTTTCGTGATGTAATGGCAGAAATTAAATTAGGTGGAATAGTTTGCCTGCCTCCAATAAAGCAAAACTCCTCTTCACCCGGGATTTAAAATACTACTTTCTTCTCTCGGTAATCCAGGGTGGCATAATGATCTGCTAACCAATCCATACCTAAAATGACGCCAAAACCCAAAACTAGTAACACCATCAAGTCTGGTACCAATTATCTTCCATTAACTACCACAGGACATGAATGAAAAATTAACCTCACCTCTACAGAATCACCAAACAGTGTATCAACAAATATGGGTTCATGCAAATCTTCCAAAAGAACACCAAGTTTCAATGCAAATACTGGGGACATAAAAGAATGTGGCACCAGGATCAAGTAATACTCTAGCTTCAAGATTGTTGACTAGAAGGGTACCTAAAACCACTACATTGGATGCCTGTGCATCCTAAGGTGTAAGTGTAAAAACTCTAGTCTGGCCATGTCTAACCTGATGAGAACTAGAAGCCTGATTCTATCCTCGACTCCCAGGTCTACCGCTAAAATATCTTCCACTAAAACTATGGCCTCGCTAGCCACCATACTGATAACTGCCATGTAAACTAGATGGTGCTAGAAATCCCTGAGGCTACTAAAAGATAGGCTGCACCACACTAGCAGAGGACTGTTGGGGTATAGGCTGTTGATACCTTGCCATTAGACAGTCTCTGATCAAGTGCCCAAACTACCCACATCGGAAACAAACTCCTAGAGATATATAACAAGAACCCTGATGAACTCTGCCATATTGCTGACAAGCAGAAGGAGTTGAACCTGCACTATTATGTCCCGAGCTATGGCCACTACCACTGCTGGCTCCGGACCCATAAGTAGTACCTCTAAACTGCCTTTGATTGGTCCTCCTATTGAATCGACTCCTCTGAGATCCACTACCTTGACTGTACCCAAGTGCAAACCTTATTTGTTGCTGTGAAGGCTGCTGGGTACTAGAAGATCCAACTGCAGGCCTACCTTCTTGACCACCACTAAGGATAACACCCTGCTCAGTGGAAATTCTCTCTAACTGCCTTGCCCTATCTACCAGCTTATGATCTGGTGGTTCTTCCTCATCTCATCATCTGAAATCTCTGGGGAAAACCGACTCAGCCTCACGAAATTAGTGGTATACTCATCCACTGTCTTACCATCTCTACGTAGATTCATGAACTTTGCTCTCAAAGCCTCTCTGGCAGCAAATGATAGGAAATAACTCGTGAACATCTACCTAAACTACGGCCAAGTCATAAGCCCCACAAGTGGCAGAACATGCTCCTTGTACCAGTCCGTCGCCACCTCTCGCATAGACATCTCTACAAGGCCCACTAACTATAACTCTGGACACCTCAATACTCTTCCCCTCATCTCAACTTGATCTAGAAAATCTAATGTCTTCTAGGGCTTAGTGCCATTAAACTCTAGGGGTGGAGTAAGTCTCGTATAATTAACTGCCATGCGAGAGACATCATCTTGCTCTGGAGCCTGAGCAGGCTATTGTACTATGTCCTATTGTTGTTGTGCCATAATTTGTTGCATCAGAATCATGGAATCTCTAATGGCTGCATTATTATCTTGCATACTAGTCAAGAAAGCTTGCATTTTAAAATCAGCCTGTGGCACTTGTGGCTCAACTTCTGCTGCCTGCCTAGCCCTTCGGGCTCTGCGCTTACCACGCCTCCCTGTAGCAGCATCAAGGGCATGTGCCTCGTCACGCACTAAGGCCTCATCCTGAGCCTCCTACTCGACTCTAGCAAGAAATCGAGCTCTCCTTTTCATTCTGAAAAGAGACATATAGATATAAGCACAACCTAAAGGACACGCAGAACTAAAAGCAAGGATGACATACAATTGATGAAAAGGAATCCTAATTTTTCTGCAGTAACCACTAGAACAACACTTTAGGTCCTAAGACACGAACCATTGCTCTGATACCACTTTTGTCACGACCTAAATGGCACATGACCAGTACGTGAGATATGGAAGATTATACCTCCACATCCAACGTAAGCCTGACAACAACTAATTACATCCACCAATGCACAACAATAAAATCTTAAGATGCAGATATAATAAATCATATTAATTATAAAATCATCATTCATAAGTGATAACATAAAAATCAACATTTAATGTAAATATACATAACATTTAAACCGACCCTATATTACTGCGGAAATCTAGATTAGTTACAAGTCTGAAATTTAAATAAAATTACATTTACTGCCTGTGGAGAAGAAAATGGGCAGTCCTAAATGATCAAGGCTGAGAAGGAGGTTGCTGACCTGAAAAATAATTGAGGGGAGTCAGAACTCACTGAGTAAGTTAATTATCAGTCATAAGTTTCTAATAGAAAATATTTAACATAATAAAATATACCTGCAAATATGCTTATGTCGTGAAATGCTCAACATAAGACGAATCCAAAAATAACAATCAATAATTGTGGAGAGGAATAGCTATAGAATCATAATATATAATAATATAAATAATAATAATATCAACTCTACACCTCGACGGCTGCGGGTAAAATCACACTAAGCGGACCAACCTGTCCTAATAAAATATCCTAAGCCATAAGGCTCTCTTATCCAAATGATGACCGCGGGCACAACATCACTAAGCAGACCGGTCATACTTAACCGTCCCAATCACATATCAATAAATGGGTCCATGGCTGCGGGCGGAACCTCACCAAGCGGACCAGTCATGACCATAATCTCACGATCATCTCATATATCATATATCAATACATATATATATACATTTATATAGGTGGTACCAGTGCGCACATGGTCCTGATGACTGCCCATCAGGTGGCAAGTTCTACAACATTCATCTCCACACAATCAAAATCATTCATAAAATTCATATACCACATCACATGATGCAAAAGCATATAAAATGCACATATGTATATATTAGATAGTACTAACAAGAATGTATATGCTTGAGGCTTTCATG
>CATIWO010280945.1:0-10859 GCA_949673435.1 Macaranga tanarius | reverse complement strand
ATTTCATCACGGAATTTCATCTAGTTTTCCAAATAACTTGTCCTCTCTTTTGAGAGCTGAATCAGTTGGCAATCAAATTGGCCTTGCTGAGCCTGGTCGCACTCAGGGTCAATCAAAATTTGATATTCAAGGATCACCAAATTTTCATCCTCATTCACTTCCAGACTATCATGATGGTTTAAAGAGTGCTGTCTTCTTCAATTCTCCTGGCAGCACGGCTGTGAACATGAGTCCAAAGCCACATGAAAGAATTGATAACAGGCCGTTACACAGAATTAGCTCAAATGGGAACTCGATTGAATTCAATGATGGAGGTAAGCCTAATGGATCGATTGAATGCATTTTATTTTACTTGGATAAGTTGTTTCAATTTTTGGCTTCCAAGAACATACTTTCTGTGAATTTCTGTCTGATAAAAATGAATAGAATAATAAGAAAACTGTGCTTCATAAACTTCTCTCCACAACATACCAGAAAAAGGTAATTACAATAATGAATTGACTTTTTTTTTTTTGGTATTTGAGATATTGCCTTTTCAAATGTTTCTTTTTCCTTCCGGAAGGAGGGGAAAAAACAGCTAGCCATGTGGTCAAAAGGTAACAACAGTGAATTGCCTGACTGAAAGTTAAGCTTACTAATTTTCACCATCTTCTTTATTCTCAGAGGTCAGGTAAAATTTCCAGTATGCATAGATAGGCTGTTGCAATTTCTACTTCCAAAAATTTTCTACCCACAATTCTTAGTTGGGATAAGTTCTGATTAAAGTGGGTGCCTCAATTTGATGCCATCCTGCACTGTTTTAAAACTAGAAATATCACAATAACCATTCTGCCCCCATTCTTACCATAGTTTCATTCCATGCAGTGGCAACTCTGAAGTGAAGATGTATTGTCTGAGTTTATTTCACTAGCTTCATAGTCTAACAATGAAGTTAAAATGTTTGGATGCTGTGTGTGTTAAATTGCTGTGTTTCTCTGTCAGAAGGAAGCCAATATGGTATTATAGTAGTCAATTCAATTTTCCATTTAGCTACCTTGTCTTTGTTTTTCTTTTCAGGTTTTGGATCTGCCATTAATGGAACCTCTTCTCTTCCTGGACATCAGTATTCATGGGGTAACTCCTATCACCCGCACTCTCCAGGCATGATGTGGCCAAACTCACTATCATCTGTCAATGGAATTTCCATTGCTCATCCCACAACATGGCCTCATGGACCTCCTAGACCACCACCTCCTGTTCTAAGCACTGTCTTACCAGCAAGTAACCACCATGTGGGGTCAGCCCCAGCTGTCAATCCTTCTCTCTGGCACAGGCGACGTGGTCATGGAGGGGAATCTCCTGAGACTGGTTTTCACCCAGGTTCTCTTGGGACCTTGACAATTTGTAGCAACTCTCTGCACTCTATGGAACTTCTCTCTCCTAATGTGTTCCCTCATGCTGCTGGAAACTATATGGACCTGTCAATTACCCCTAAAAATGTAGGATCGCACCATCAAAGATCACCAATTTTTCCTGGCAGGGGCCAAATGAGTCCCGTGACCAATTCATTTGATTCTCCAAATGAACGTGCTAGGAGCCGAAGAAATGAAGGAAATGTTCATCAGACAGACAGGAAACTGTATGAACTTGATATAGATCGCATACTACGAGGGGAAGACAGCAGAACAACTCTTATGATAAAGAATATTCCGAACAAGTATGTGGTACATAACTATAGTTCTATAACCATATTTTTATTGGTATCCGTGTAATTATAATTTAACTGTGTTTTATTGATGCTTAATGTGTAAACCATGGTTAGACTCTAAAGATTAGGGTTAAACAAACATTTCCATTGAATTGTTGCTTGCTGTTCCTTTTATGATTAAACTTGTGGTGGCAGGTACACTTCAAAAATGCTCTTGGCTGCAATTGATGAACGCCATAAAGGAACATATGATTTCATTTATCTTCCCATTGATTTCAAGGCAAGTGCATTTTTGTCCGACTTTGATAGCCTGTAAATCTAAGGTCAGGGATTAGGGTCTTGGGCAGATCCAGACTTGATACCATTTACTCACTGGAATTCATATGCATCATTTGACTTGTGTTGCAGAATAAATGCAATGTAGGGTATGCATTCATCAATATGACTGAGCCAAACCAGATAATTCCGTTCTATCAGGTTAGTTCTATCTAAGCAGAGCCTCTGAGAGCGTAAATTACGTATGAAGATCCAAGCTCAAAAGAAAATTTAATTGTGGCAGGCATTTAATGGAAAGAAATGGGAGAAGTTCAATAGCGAAAAGGTAGCATCACTTGCATATGGCCGCATACAAGGAAAGGCTGCCCTTATTGGACATTTCCAGAATTCAAGCTTGATGAATGAGGATAAGCGGTGCCGGCCCATACTCTTCAACACAGATGGTCCAAGTGCTGGTGATCAGGTATACTATCACGCAATAAGCACACGTTAGTGCTGGTTAGCAGTGAATTGCATATTCCTTATCTGCTTGAACATGAAATGTATTCTAGAGATGCCTGCAGAACTTGTAAATGTATTTTTCCAAAAATACTTTCCGTTACAATGGCTCTGGAACATGGGCTTCAAATTTCTAGCTGGAAAACCATATTTCCCGCATAAAAAGAAAAGAAGATAATGCAAGGGATCATATACTGACCCTGATTTTTTTTAAAAAAAAAAATTTTTAGGTGCCCTTTCCAGTGGGGGTTAATGTTCGAACTAGACCTGGAAAACCTAAATCCATCACCCATGAGGAGAACCAGCCAGGAGGCACACCAAACTTGGCTAATAAGGAGGATTCTTCAAATGGAGATGCTTCTTCAGGTACTGGGAAGGAGTCTGACTAAAGTAGCCACTACGGCACTAACCTATTAGGGTTGAGTAACTGAAAATTGGTGCTTCCCCAAGTCTTTGATTCAATATAATGGGGTGGCTGATTGAAGACAAATAGATTTTTCTGCATTTGAGAATTCTCTTCAGGAAAACAAAGCATAGCCAAACCAAACATGATATTATATAATATCTTTGGGTTTTGCCTAAATTCAGAAACTGTTAGACCATGAAGCATCAGATGAAGCTTCAAAATTTTGGGTGTTTATGAGGGTAAAATATAATACTCATATAAATATATACACATAACAGATATGTATAGGAGTTTCTGAGCAATTGAGGGATCTTCAACTGAGATTCTGCGACTTCTCTCTTAATACATCTTTTTTGGCACAATTTTTGTTTTCTTGTTCTTTGTTGTTGAGGTTTCAACCCATATGTATTTGCTGAGATGTACAAGCCAGGGTGCCCTGAATTGAAATTTTTTTAAGTGATTAATCGATGATGATACAGTGTATCATTATTCCCTCTTAAGAAACATACAGCGTCCATATATCTCTTTTTGTCAATTAACAACGAAGTGTAGTTATGCTTTGTAATTGGGCTTGATACTTGATGGGGACAAAGACAATAGTTTTCTTGGTTGGTCTATTTTTGTAGTTTATCAGTGCAACTGCTTTTATGTGATGTAAAAGCAGCACCAACTTCAATCTGTTCGACTTTTGTAAGAACATAAACGACAAGCCCTATAGCTTCAATTTACTCTCAAGAACGGTCGGTAAGTGAACTGTTTGTATTTGGGCTTAAAGGGAAGAAGCCATAGACCTTGGAAAATATTAACAAAATGAAGTAGCACAATTTTTGCTGATAGCAGTCCTAGGTGATGACGATTTATGGTGGTGGCAAAATTCATTTGTTCAAGTCATTTCCAATACTCAACCACAGCTATCACTGGAGATCTACTTCAAAATTGCACCAAATTTCTCTCATTATCACTAACAGGAAGTTTGCAACCAACGACAGTGCTATTATAGTTTTGCCTACAACGTGCAAAACAAGCAGGGCGATATGAAGGGGGTAATTAGCTACTACGGCCGCTCTGATTAGTTGTTGACACCCTAAATCTAAACTAATGGCTGCAAATGGCAGAACTTTGGTACCTTTATATATGGCTATATGTTGTAGCAAGAGTTAAAAACATAAAGAGGAAAAAAAAAAAAAGAATCAACAGATATTGCCCTCTTCAGCAATATAATCTGAGAGAGATGACTAAAAACCAGATGAGGACCTGCCCTATCCAATGAAACTGATTATTATCCCTTGTTTTCAAGCAACTTTGCATTTATGTCCTGACTCACACAGTTCAGAAGCATTTGAGCAGTTTGAAAAAGCTACAGCATAAAGCAAATGAACCTAGGCCTTTGCCCTACAACACTAGGTTTCTCGCCATGAGTCACTTTAACTTGCATACTCCCACCATTTATCAGGAATCTATTAACAGCCTGCAAAACAGGCAAGTGAAAATTTGATTAACAAAATACCTTGCAAAATATTCCAAGGTATCATTTAGGAAGAAACAAACTATTCAAGTAACTATTAGGTGCCATGGAATAGCCCACATTACTAGCATACTACCAAATTGTACCAAACACAATGAGAAGCATCAGAGCGCCTACCTAGGCTGCTGAAACTGAAGGTATTTGAAAAATAAATAAATAAAACTGATGCAGTGCATTATGACTAGAAGGATTTGAGTTTAGCTTACCAGAGTGGGTAAGAGCATCACTTAGGGTAGAGAATATCATAATGCCCTGGACGATAGAGCAAGGTAATGAAGGGATTCTTGGTCACAGAACCATCGCTGGTAGAATTTGGGAGATTGGCAGCAGCAGGAATGAAATCATGATGATTTACATTAACACCTCCTGTATCACAAGAGCTGCGGTCAAGGTATACAACTCGAATTGCCACACCCAACGCATCTGATAGGGCAGTAATGTGCACATGGTCGCTCTCTTCACCCATAGGTTCCACAGATGACTTGCAAAACTATGCCAGACCAGATTGCAGCATTAGAAGTAGAGAATTGATGTTCATAGCTTTTGAAAATTTGAGTTTTGAGCAAACCTGTTCCACTGTTGCATTTGTTAATCCCAATATAAAGGGTTCAAAAAAATCAGAGCGTTTCCGTATTTCGCCAGCAGTGACAAATCTGAAAAACATGACAACTAACCAACAGAATTTGTCAAGGGATTTTTGCTATTTTGCAGAAGTCTAAAAATACCATTTTGTCTTTGAAGTTACTCACCATAGTCTGATATTGATTGATCTCGACTCCTATTTATGAGCTCATCATGACTGGAAAATAAAAGGAAAAATGCATTTATTAGCATGCATTCACGATATGTCATTTAATTAGTAGTTGTGATGAAAATTTTCGCATGGAATATCGTTGCTCTATGTTTGTCCATGTTTAACAAGAAAAGTGCTGTGATGAAGCATAAGCAAAGGAACTTAAGATGCTAAAGTACATGCACTACACAAAGTTGTTAACAAAAATACAATGCGAAGGAAAATGGACTATACCTTATTGAAGCTTCATTTCCTGAAAGTACACTGTCCAACTGCTCCAGAAATAACTAAAAAATATTTCATCGTATTATCAGTGGCAGTTCATATACATTGTTGAGGTAACTAAGGATTTAGTACAATAGGATATAGAGAAAACCCTGTTAGTCTCTAATAAAAGTTGTTTAAAAAAATAGAGAAATCCTTTCATCCCAATGATAAAACAGAAAGGCAAACCAAATTGTAAGATATAATTTTACTCATCTCAAAATGAGATTATAAGATAGTAGTTATAAGATCTTAAATTGTAAGATATTATTTAACTGTGCCTCACATTAGAGAGTAGTAATTCTCATTTCTTTTACATTTTCTCCAATGCTAATCTGAAAAACAACTGTTTCACACCAGTACCACTATTCAATGAACATTTAAATTAAATGCATTTTAACAGTTCAACTAAAATACAGTAGATAGGTTATACCATTCACTTGGAAAAGCATGCTTAAAGGGAATGAAATTATTACTCCAGGCCATCAAATTAACAGAATTTCAACCCTCCCAGATTTGCAGTTATACAAATGTCATATTCTAAAACCATGATACTGCAAATCAGCTATAAGGTTATCCTAATCGTATATGTACTGGCATTAGTCTTGACATTTGTTCTCTTAAGGGAAATGCTTAAACAGCGTTGTTTGTTAGACATAACAGAATAATGAAAGAGTTCACAGACTGAAAAGATATCATGTAACAGTGTATAGCAAAGTAGTAAAACGCACAGAATAGGCATACCGCAAAAAAATCCTCAAAGGTAAAGTCAACATAACCCAAACTCTGAAGTGTTTTCCTACATTCTTCCACGTTAGTTTTGACACGGTCAACTTCTGCCTTGTCTTGTGTTTCCAAAATATGCTCCTGTTGCAGCAAACCATAACATATAGTAGTACACGACATGCCAACATCCAGGCAAAAAGAAAGAGAAACTATGAGAACAAGAAGCTCGTGCTAAACAGATGAACAATTAAGGCATACAAGGTATGAAAACATGAAGCTACGAAAGAAGCAGTTCCCATCTCCACGTGTTCGCCTAATGGCATCATATCGGTCGCCAAGCACCTGGAGAAACAGCCATTAAAGTGAGGAATAAGGAGGTGAAGAATTTGTAAAAATAGTAAAAAGGAAAAGGAAGATAGAGAGGGTAGAGAACCTTAATCTTCTGGAGCAAAATAGGGCTTCCTGATTGATATTCAGCAGCCAAAGCAGAAAGAGGTTCCTGCAGTTGAATTGAAGGTTTAAGAAAAGAGTAATCAAAGTCTTTAAAAAGCAAGAAACTCAACTGAATCGTATTTAGGTGTGGATATGGCTAGAATTCAATTATTGAAGACAGATAAAGGAAATGAAATCACAGCAAAAGGGACATAATATTTGGAGAGAAATAAATCAAATTAAATTAAATAGGAGAACAATAGGAAATGCTTTCAAACAAGAGCAAACGTAAAGGCATTCATGAAATTAATTAATTCGAAGAAGAAGAAAAAATGCAAAAATATCAGAAATCAACCGTAACCATAACTTCTAAACTGCAATTATTATTTAAAAAAAAAAAGAAGCGTGGCGACCTTGTCACCGAGAAAGGGAATTTTATCAGATTCAGAGGAGCGAATAGAGGAGTGATGTTGCATAATATCGTCGTCTCCAAAACTTGCCCAATCTTCAATTTCAGAAGAAGCTGTTGCCTCCTCCGTCGATTGCTCCTCTTTGTTTTGCATCTCTTTCTCTTCTCCTAATTAAAACACATCAAAATCAAAATCAAAATCAAAATCAAATCAAAGAAACAGAAAACGAAAGTTAAACTTGATAATAGTACTACTCTCAGAGAGTGAGCGAGTGAAGGTACCTCCTCAACTTCAAATTTTAAAACTACAAACTGCCTCCCTGATCTACCACCTACAAAACCACCAAATCAACCTTCTTCTTCTTCTCCTTCTGCCTTTTTATTTTTTTTCTTTAAACATTTCTCTGACGATTGACTGCTGATTTGCTTTGCTTTTCTTTTTCTTTTTTTTCCTTAAAAAATTTATTTGCTACCTCGCGTGGGGACAAACAGTTACTAATTATCCAAAATTACAGGATTTCCCTCTTTATTTAATCGATTAATCATTAATCATTCACATTATATATATTATCATAGTTACTTGGGCTCGCATCGGCCTCATGGCCCATCGTCTTCTACTACATAACTAACAAACTATGAAATTATTTCAAGAACTTGGGCCACAGCCATTAATGGACAAGTGATATTGAAAGAGCATCACCATCTTTGAATATATCAATTAAGGGTCATTGAAATTTTGTATATCATCTTTGAATTGACATGTTTTAATGATTATAATTTTGAAAGAGAAGACCAATCGGTGCATTTTTTTTGTTTTAAATTTTTATCCGTATTGTTTCCCATAAATTGTTTCCCATAAATAGTCCAAGTGGCAAAAGGTGTGAATATCTATTGTGGACACCAAATATTGAACTTCCACTCCCCTTCATTTCCCCTTGTTCAACCATATACTTAAAAAAAAAAAATTACCCTTAATTTTTCGATGTGTTATTTGGTTACAACATCATTTTCTTAATTAGTTGCGCCAAATAAAGTCATTCTTGATTTTGTACCCCAAATAAATAATGCTAAAAAAGGATGGCCAATATTTTTTAGACGGGTCTAAGTCCTCTAATTGGTTCTTCGGTGATCCTTAATAATGCATGTGCATAATCATGTGAGGTCCAACGTCTTTGTTGACTAAACAAATTAAAAAATTTTCATGAAGGAGCTAAATCAAAGGTCAATTTTTTGGTGACGTCACCCTGTAGGTAAATTTTGGCGGTCATATTCAAAAGGGATTTTGTGTTACAAGTCAGCGACAATCCTCAAGCAAAGCCGGTTTGCAGGTCAGACCAATATACATGCCATCATATTCACAACATTATATAGATCAATTATCAATATTTTTAAAACCGGATCCGATGTTGAACTATTCATGATATAGTGGCTTTAACCCATTTAACTTTCACAGTTCCAAAAAAACGTTTAACTTTCAATTCAATATAATGTGTGTAAATAAAAATATTTAACAATTATTTTTTATAAATAAATAACATAATACATTCGTAACTATCTATATTTGTACGAATTTAACATTTTGCCTTTATATTTTTAATTTTGTTAAATTAACCCATCAACTTAATTATCTATATTAATTATTATATAAATTGTTTATATAATAAGCTATAAACAAGTTAAAGTGTTAATTTGATACAACTATAAGTATATGAGCAAAGTGATAAATTTATATAAATATAAGTAGTTGCAGATATAATATGTCTAAATAAATTTATATATATACAGTTGTTTGAGTTAACGGTCATCTAAATTACAAGAAACAGGAAAATGCACATGATATGTTACTGTAAGTAAAACACATACACAGTGGGATAAGAAAAGAGATCGGGTTGTCAATCTTAACAATTGCACACCATATGGAATTCCAGTAAGAACCCACTGCTAAGTATACGCTAACGGCCGGCCAATTCCCTTCGAATAGCATTTTGCTTTTATTTGGACTGTTAATTGCTCTATTTATTGCAGGTAATTTTGTTCAAGAAAACGCAAAAAAGATTGAGGACAATTGGATTAGAGAGACATGAACACAACTTGTTTACAGGGAAACATTAATAGCTCATGAGCTTACTCAGCAAGATCACATGGTGAAGGTGAGATAAAACTATTATAATAAGGGTGTGCACATTGATCTGACATCTCACTCCCTCTATCTTGTTATATAAATGGCACATGCACGTAACAGACAAATATATACATATGTGCATCTGCTTATACAAGAAATTCTGTCGCTGACTTTAATTTTCTTTCTTTCGTTTCATGAATTATTTGTATTCCTTTTTCATTGTTAAAATCTTGGTGTAAGAGTGTTGATCATATCTGAAAATGAAATGTAAATAGTTAAAATATGTATACATGGCCTTTTGGACCACATACGATATATATTTAAATTAAAAAAAAAAAAAAAAAGATCTCAAGGAAATATTATGGATGTGGACTTTTGAGGAGGGATCTTTATCCATCCCTTCCTAGTTTCAGAAATTAAGTCTAACCTTCACTGAGCAAACGTTTCGAATAATGTGTGATTTTTCGTCGGTGAAAAGGACGTCCTAATTATTGAATATAATTTGGTTCTGGTTTCATTAAGATGTTGTAGATATCTATACATATATATAGCTGCTTTAGTACTTCTTCAAATTCATTTTTAATTTGCACTTGCAATGATATTGTTGCCAATTTGTGTTTGTGTGTCTTTATACGCTCTTGATCTCATGGTCAAATTAGAGCAACTATATATGCATGTGTGTAATAGCACATGTCATTAGTCTGAGTCTTTCCAATCAACAATTGTCTGTATGAGTTCTAAGCTACAGTAAGTCTTTCGTTCCAAAAAAAAAAATAGCACAAGTCATTCATTCTCACAAGCAATTCTCTTTCAAACAAATTTTTTTTTTTTTTAAAAAAAAAAGGAACATCATTCATAATATAGATGATGACATGCTTGTGAACTTCTGCCATTATAATGCACGGTTTATATATAGTTCATATCTGTGACTTTTTTATACATATATATATATATATATATATAGTTCATATTTGTAATTATGTATGCATATATGGAAAGCTTGATTTTTTGTGCTTATTTGGTTGTAATAGATTCATACTAGGTCTTGACCTAACGTCCCTCCAACATTAGATACAATGCATGAATTGGCAGACAAAAAATGTTAATGCTATACATTAATTATATATATATATATATAGCACAGGGTGCACCTGTAGAAAATATCTGGCAACGGTCATGAACAGAGTGCTTGTCTGTTAGAGATTAGGTTGTTTTATTCAGGTTTTCCTAAGCCAAAAATCAATAATTATGTATTTTCTTAAATTTTTTATTTGAATTTGATAATCGAGACATAACATTTCTATAGACAATTACTTTCTGGACCGTTTTGCATTTCTATAATACATATTAATTGTACTAACCAATACATATAAAAAAAATTCTATAATAGAACAATTGTTGTTAATTCTGTATATTTTTGTACATGATATATAGTGAGTCTATAGAACCCAGTGCAAAAGAGAGATAGATAGAGAGCAATCGTGGCCGTATTGGTCCAATCATATAGTGGAATCTTGATGCCATTGGGCACTCATTGTACCGCAAGAATGTTGAAATAATATAATTTACAAACTATATTTTTTTTTTCTTATATATTTTTGCCTGTCAGGTTGTTCATGTGCGATTCTCAAATCCTTCTCAATTTTTATACTACTAAAGAAAAATTTCCCTTCATGCCTTGTTATTGAATATCCATTATATATATATATATATATACACAC
>CATIWO010280747.1:0-17281 GCA_949673435.1 Macaranga tanarius | reverse complement strand
ATTTTAACGGCTTATTAATTTCTATATTATTTACAAGGCAGTTTATAAGTATCTTATTTTATGATATTTTACCAGTTTATTATTGATTATTATTATGATGTTCAAGCAGTTTTATGGATATTTAAAGAGATAGCTTGTGTTTCCATTTTAAAGTATTGTATTTAAAGTTAGTCCACTCACTGAGTATTTCTGTACTCACCCTCTTTTGTTTTTAAAATATTTTCATATCGAGCAGAGTAGCATCAGCTGTAGCTCTTAGGATATGTTTGGTGACCATCAGTGTCTAGTAGAGGTTGAGCCAATAAACTCAGATATTTTGGACTTTTGTATTATTATTCAGTTCTTATTAATTAATTAGTAGATGGACTTGTATTATGAAGAATATGAGATTGTTTAAAAAGATTCGTATTATGTATAATGACAACTTGATTTTGTCCATCTGGATGATTGATGATTGATATTATGTTTATAGCATTAGTATGTCAGCTCAGTATAGCTGGTCGCACCCGGCTCGATAGCTAGAGGAGTGGGTGTGACAAGTTAAGTGGTGGTGGTGGTGTCTTAGTGAGTAAAAGAGAGGAGTTTTAGCTTGGGCCTTCAAGTTTTAGTTGTGTGTAATAGGTAAAGAAGCTGCGGTACTGTGACTTAAGGGCATAGGGAAAAATATCTCTAAGACATGGAGGGCAAAATGGGTGTTTCATGCTCATCTTATGTATTACTAGTTGCTAACATGTATATAAGTGTGTGAAATATGTCAGTCCACATCTTATTAACTCAGATGCCACGTAGGTGACTATAATGCCACATCTGTATTTCTGTAAGACTTAACGGGATACGACTAACGATTAATTTTTTAATTATTTACGAAACTTGATTGCTAAGAATTAAACATTTAGAACTTAATTGTAAAAACCTATAACTTTTAGGACTAAAATCGCACATCCCCATTATTTTTTCCTTAAATGAAAAAATGAAAAATGAAAGTGGTATTATTAAAATAAGCAGGGCAACAGAGGATAAGAAACCGTTAATATTAATTTTTTTTTATGGAATTATTTTGAATTTCCAGGTATTTCTTTTATTTGTTTATTTATTTTTATTATTATAGTTCGAGCAGTGTCAGTAACAGTACAAAGAGAGAGAGCAAAGCAAAGCAAAAGCAACCAAAAGAAAATTTTTTTGGAGCAGAGAAGAGAAGAGAAGAAGCTTTAGATCACCCATCGCATTTCACTTCCGTAATTTACAAGCTAAGCTCCCTCATGGTATAATAAATTCATACTCTTTTCCCTTTTTTTCTTTATTTTTTAAACTTTTTTTTTTTGAGTAATTTATGTATGATAATGCTGTTGTTTTTGATTTAGGAATGATAGATTTGGAGGTTTCACCATTCACATTCTTCAAGTAAGTTACAGATCTGATGCTGTCTCTTTCTATAATGCAGCTGCTTGTCTTTAATTATTATTATTATTGTTGTTGTCTAGATCTTTGTTTTAAAGATCTTCACTTTAATTTTTTTTTTTCCTTGATTAAAATTTTTCTTTCTATATTTGCATTCTAATTTGGAAGTTTTTATTTGGGTGTGAGGTCATTAAACAAATTCTGCTAGTTGCAATTATTTCACTTTGATTTTTGTTGTTGTTGTTGTTTAGGTCATTTTTACTTCAGAAATTGGAATTGGTGAATTGGGTAGTAGTTAGTTTTTTGTTTTCAGTGTTTAAAAGTTGGTTAATGATACTTGAAAAAAATGCAGGATTCTGGGTGTGGATTTCTTCTCTTCTGTGGTTATTGTTAGTTATATTCAGTGATGGGCAAGTCACCGGGCAAATGGATCAAAACTGTATTATTTGGGAAGAAATCCTCCAAATCTCATAATGCCAAAGGAAGGGAGGTAAATGAATTTCTCCTCTCCTTTCTATTTTTGGCCTCTTTTACCCTGTTGCAAATTTGATTTATTTTTGAATTTCCTCAAATGGGATTTAATTTTTTTGTTTTTCCGTTGATTATGTGTGTGGTGTGTGTGCAGATTCTATAATTTTGCTTAATTTTGATAATCTAATATTATGTGCAGAGAAATGTAAATGAGAAACAGTTATTGGCTGCTCCCAGGGCATTAGAAGATGATTCTATTTCAGCTCCTGTGATTTCACATCCGATCCCTGTTCCTACTGTTCGTTCTGAAAGGCATTTAGAGATTGAGACCCAGGAAACCACGGACTTACTGCATAGTGGGGCTGTGTCTCTCCCTGGAAATCAGAAGGCAAATTTCCACGGGGTTACATTGTCTGATGATGAGAGAAGAAGGCAAGAGGAAGCTGCAACACTGGCACAAGCTGCATTCAGGGGTTATTTGGTAATCTTCTCTTGTTGGAAGTTGCACTATTACTGTTAGTTCATTAATCTATGAACTTGTGGAAATCTTTCTCTCTCTTTGTTTTGGTCGCACGACTTCCCCTGTTTGAGGGCTTTGGTGAGATAGAGATCTGATCCTTGAAAAGTAGGGCCATTTTCATATGCACAACTTGTAAATGTAATACATTTTTCTTTTGTTTTTTCTCATCTCATTCAATAAAGTTCTTTTATATACCAAGTGGCCTGCTTTCAATACATGCTGGATCATGTTCACTAATTCTTTGTGTTAAATGCCATCCACTTTCGGACTTTCCTCGCCTTGTCAAATTTTGGCTCTTCATACAGTGGATAACATTCCTATAGTTCATTTGTCAATTGATCCTACGGTATTGCTCTTTTGGACTGGGTAATGGAATTCTTTCTTAGGATTGCCTGGTCCAATACTCCCATCAGAAATACTTTTGTACATGCACCAACAAAAACACCAACAAAAACATTGCATGCCTGAGATCCAAAATTATTTCTGGGTTGATATTCTAGCTCACTAAATTTGTAGTCACTGTAATTTATTGTTTGCTTTTCCATAGAAGAAACTATGTCATGTCATGTACAGTAGAGGTCATACACACACTGATATAAGTTCTTCATGTTAAGGCTCGGCGGGCATTTAAAGCTCTTAAAGGCATAATAAGGCTCCAGGCTCTTATCCGAGGGCACTTGGTCAGGAGACAAGCTGTTGCCACATTGTGTTGTGTTCTGGGTGTTGTGAAGTTGCAGGCACTTGCTCGAGGTGTCAAAGTGAGGAATTCAGATTTTGGGCAGGAGGTTCAGAGAAGATGGAGTCTGGTGAAGCCTATGGTAATTTCTTGCATGACCACATACAGTCAGTTACTGATCATACCTTGTCCATGTTCGCCTGTATTTTCTTGCCATGGCTCTTTCAAATCTCTCTCCTGTGATTATAGATTAATCTTTGAGTTTAAATATGAAAGTTAAATTTTCATTGCATCACTGTACTTGGGTTGCATTTGTGCATGTCTAAAATCTAAATTATATGTGGCTTTGACCTTAGGATTTGATTCTTTATATCTTAAACTTGAGTAACGCAATAATCAAATTATCAGCATAATCTATTAGATCACTGTGACTTTTTAGATATTATTGTTAATATGAATTTTTCTTAATGCTACAAGAATCAGCTCCGGCAGTTCAATATTATTTTCCTTTTTTCATGTCTTATCCTACAAAATACAAGAGCCAAAGTTTCTAATTCTGCTTCTTGCATATCTCAATAAAGTTACGACATTGTTATTTGGATGGTAGAATGCTATTCTGAATCGGAGTCCATGATTGCATGCATGAGAGAGATCCTAAGCTCCATTACCTTTGTATTTTCTTTATCTAAGTTGTCAGCGTTATGATAAATTGCACTGATTTAAGATGCCTAAATAAGCTGGTCATCTGATTCAAGGCCCATAATATTATGTTAGCTAAAACTTCACTGTTTCACTATACAAAATAAGTTTACCTATACCATCACTTTTTCTCTTGGTGATTATGCAAATCTCTATCCAATGGTGAGAATAGTTGATATTCTGCATATTTTACTTTGTCTGGTATTTAACAGGAGGGCAAGCTTGGGGATTCCAATGGAGTTCATGTTTCTATCTTAAGGGCAAGGCTATCAGCAAATGCTTTTGTACGCAAGGTATGGTAGTTGCCGTGTCGCATGTGGAAAGGGACATGATATTTCTTTTGGATAAGCAGTTAATTAAATTACAACAATGATGTGTAAGTTATGAAGAGTTGACTAAATGTCTTGACTATTATACTTTTCCTGTGTTATGGCTTTTTTCTGAGAACAATAAGCAAGTTCAGAAAGAGAGTAAGCATGTGCCCACCTGTGCTCTGTCTAGTTCTGCTATTATATGGTCTTGTGCAAGGAAAAGTCTTCACACAATCTCTTGATCTCTTGCTGAGGCATCTGTAGTTTCTTATTTCCTGCATTGAGGTTTTGTAGTTATGGAAATATAAGGATCAAAATGATAATCAAGGCAAAAGTAAGTTTGCTCTTTAGGAAACTCTTGTCATTCAATTGTGATTCTGAAATGATATGAGAAGTTGTGGTTTTCATAATACCAGCATCTTTTGCACCATTTAAGGGGAACATTTTGTCTCTATATAAATTTTTTCACAAGGTTCCATTTGCCACGTAACTGGGTTTGATGTGCTTCCAGTCCTGTGAATCATATAGAAAATATTGCACCGATTTTATTTTGCAGTAACTGTCCATTTAATAACTGCTGGGTTTGTTTCTTCAGCTTGTGGCTTTGTCACCTACTGTGATGCCTTTGCGCCTCTATTATGATTCTGAGGAACCAAATTCAGTTCCAAACTGGTTAGAATGCTGGTCAGCATCTTGCTTTTGGAAACCAATTCCCCAACCAAAGAAAATTTTGCACTCAAAAACTCAAAGAAAGCAGGGTAATGGTCACATGGTGGAAGCTGAAGCTGGTAGGCCAAAGCGAAGTGTTCGGAGGATCCCTGCTGCAAACATTGACAATAGTTCGGTGCAAGCAACCTCTGAATTTGAGAGACCCAAGCGAAACCTTAGGAAAGCTTCAAGTCATCCAGTTGATGCTGTGCAGGAAAATCCTCAAAGTGAGCTAGAAAAGGTGAAACGTAATTTGAGAAAGGTTCATAATCCTGTAATGGAAACCTCTATTCAGACAGAGGTTGAAATTGAGAGACCAAAACAAAGTCCAGAAAAGGTATCAGGCACTTCTGGTGATAATCATTTGGTGCACAGTATGAACAATTCAGGGGAAAAGATGAAGAAAGAAACAAAAGAAACAAAAGAAACAACCTTGACAGCATCCAAACAACCTGATGTGGTGAAGAATGAACCAACTTTGACAGTGTCCAATTTGCCAGATGCAGAAACAACTTTAGAACCATTAGGACTAAATGAAGCATCAGAAATACAAGGTGATCAAGCTGTGGCTGAATCAAAGCCATTTGTGGAGAGCGGTGGCAATGATGAGAATACTCCTGCAAATGGGGAGTTAAGCCATATGGAGGATCCAACAAGCAATGAAAACCATAAATCCAACAGGAAAGCTTCTAATGCAGTAAAACAAGAGCGTATGGAGAATGGAATACAAAATAGTAGTCCTGCACTCCCAAGCTATATGGCAGCAACTGAATCTGCAAAGGCGAAGCTGAGAGCACAAGGTTCCCCGAGGCTTAGCCAAGATGGAGCTGAGAAAAATAATATTGCCAGGCGCCATTCTCTACCATCTTCAGCAAATAGCAAGATCAGCTCCCAGTCACCGAGGACACGAAATGTTCATTCTGGTGGCAAAGCAGGGAATAAAAGTGACAGATCCGTGTTATCATCGAGAGAAGGAAATGGTATGAAACGTTACTGATCTCTGTTTTTTAACAGTGAATGCATTCTATTCTACTCTGCATTGGCATTTCTAAGCAGTTTTAGTCAAATTACTGTCATAATCCAACTTAATTCAAACCTAGCAACACTTCACTTTCAACAAGTGGCAGCTGGGCATAGTCTTGATATTTGAGTTTTCTGTTGAAAATGGATAACTATTTACCTTTGTCAAACTTAAAGAACCTTATGTTTAGTGTGTGTTATAACTTGACACGATTGATTTGATTTTACAGCAAAGACAACCCACGTTGAATGGAAGAGGTGATTTTTTCAAGCCTTGGCCTTTGGGATTCAAGGAGTTAGCATGAGGAGCTGAGTTATGATTTCATCTGCAGTTTTTGTTGTGTGTAAGATTATGTTGTAAAACTAAAAACTCAGTTGGAGGGTGTGTTGGCTCCAAGTCTTTCTAGGTTTTCATGCAGTGGATGTTTGTGAGTGAATGTACATCATAGGTTTTGAACGTTTGTTGTGCTGCAATCATACATTAATCCTAAAATGTGCTTGGTTTTGATGTGATTTATGGCTGTCTGTTGACATTGTAAAATTTCCATTTTTATACTTCCCTTAAATCTTGGATGTAACTTACTAAACTAAACGGTACTTTATATCTGTTCACATTGGTACATCAATGAATTTTGGATGTACTAATATGCATTGTTGGTTTCCATGCACTTTTTTTTTTAACATCTGATTTTCCTCGTCTCCATCCAAAATCAACAATGTTAACACTTAACAAGATCAAAATCCACACAATTTATAAAGATATTATTTTGAACTATTAAAGAACTGTACAAAGAGAATATATTGCTTATAAGAAGTCGACAAAATAAATGGATAAATAAGAGTTTATAAGAAACTATATCATCTAAGAATTAATAATATTTGTCTGATTGGGGTCTATCACAATTCCGTGAACTGGTCCTCTCCTCCGGCGTAGAAAGTTTCTATTGGAACTTGGTGGTGCAGAAATCAATGGTTGAACATTAGGAGGCATTGGCATTTCAGCAGAGTGGCCAGAAATGCAGAGACTACCGCTATCATCTTGCTCCCAGTAAACTTCAACCATGATGCCTCTAGGATTTTCTTGAGATTCTGTTCCTGGAATCCCAACGAATCTAGCTCCTACCGGTATCTACATTTTTCATTTTAGGCATATAAGATTAAACAAAAAAGTGTCAAACCTATGATTAATGTAACTTGATCTGCAAAAAACATTGCTAAACAGATTGTGCCTACCTGAACTGAAGGTCCAGATGTCAAGGTCAATGTAACCAACCTCCCCTCAGCTGCCGCATTTTCCAGCTCTGCCTGCTTAGCAATATTTAAGAAAACTTCTTCAAGTGTTGCAAGTCCAATTTGGATGTCCGCTATTCCAAACTGACCTTGTCTATCTTCAAGATCCGCAAAAAAGCTCTGTTCACATTTTAAATGCCACAAGAAAAGGTTAAGCTTGGAAAATGGGACAGAAACAGGATTAAATGTTGTGACATAAGTATTACCAGCTACAAGGTTATCACAATCAGTTACTTACGATTCAGGTTTGTTATATGCGGTTTTTTTTTATTGGAGTCATGAAGGCAAAATATACTAAAGACACAGAAAATAGCCATGCTTTATTTGTGTCTGTAGCCATAAAGTCAACAGGTTTTCTTTGAACAAGAAGTCAACAGGTTTAAGCAAGCAAATACTATTCCATTATAATAGATCCTGGAAAACATCACTCCTAGAGCTGCACAGATAGTGTTTTTAGCTCTCTAGAATACTTAAAGAATATACTCTGTATAACTACAAATCAAAACAAATTGATTTTTCTTCGGCAATATATACTTAGGACATTAGGGGTGCTGGAATATAATTTACAGAAAGGACAACTGTGTGCAAGGGAAAAGTAAAATTTGGACATGAATGTGTGCACAGTTTATAACAATTGCCATTCACCACTGTATCACCTATACATAACAATTTCATTCATCAGCAAGCAACCACCTTATTTTGAGATGGTATATATATCCCAGCATGGGATATTCAAACAATGAAAAGTTGAAATCTTTTAGAATAATATAGAAAATAAACATTACCGTTAAAAGCCTCTCTCTATCGTGAGGAATGACAAAAGTCAAGAAGGATTTTGTCTCCTCAGCTGGCATTACATCCAATCGCTGTCAAGAAATTAACAAAATGAGAATGAGTACTCTAGGAAAGTTGAATAAATTATTAAATTAGGATATTCATTTAACTTACATGTTTGAAAAACTGCTTTACATCTTCATGATGATTTCCAGGATCGACAGTTTCATTTGGAGGAGATCGTCCAGGAGCGCTTTCAGTAAAACTCACATTAGTGACAAAACCAGTCCCAAACCTTGATTTCAACCTGATTGAGGTTCCAATGCATCGAAGTCTACCCTTGGCCATAATTCCTATCCTATCACTTAAAATGTCAGCTTCTTCCATTGAATGTGTGGTCAGAATAATGGAACGGCCTTTCTTTGTGTTTTGTATTATATCCCAGACGTGCCTTCTAGATATTGGATCCATACCAGTTGTCTGCGTACGACGATTGAAAATTTAGGAAGATTTAAATTTGTATTTAAAAGCAAATTTGCATGTACTGCTCAAAATATTTCATTCTGCTTACTGGTTCATCAAGAATGACCAACTTTGGGTCCCCAATAAGTGCTATTGCCACACTGAGCCGGCGTCTCATTCCTCCACTATAACTCCTGGTTCTCACTTTAGCGGCCTCAGTAAGTCTCACCTTTGCTAATGACTCCTTAGCAACCTGCTCTTAACAAAATGGATAATCTAAAAGTGACTCCGGGTTGAAGGAGGTTATCAGCATGTTAAGTGTGAACAACATGAGCATCAAACTATAATTACCAAAAATGAATTAAAAAAAAAACATTTTTTAAGGTTTGCATTTCAGTTAGCACATACCGAATTGATTGAAGATGGAGGTAGCCCTTTAATACTAGCAAAGAGATGGAGATGCTCTTCACCAGACAATGCATCCCAAAGGATGTCAAACTGTGAAAAGATGCAAAAATTAGTCCTAATAGGCACAGACAGAAAAGAAAGACAGGATAAACTACACAAAAAATTCCCAGTGTGAATGCAGATTAACACTCGGAAATATATGTAAATGCACACAAGATAAGTTACCTGAGGGCAAACTCCTATAATTCTTCGTATGTTTGCCATACCAACAGAGCTTCGAATAGAATATCCATAAACCAAAGCTGTTAACAAGTCATTTCAAGACAATATTATATTTATACAAGCTTTATACAAGTTTCTAATGCAATTGCAATTGACTGAAGAAAAAAGTGGAACAAGAATATTACCATCTCCACTAGTCACTGGCGTGATTCCAGTCAAACAATTGATTGCTGTAGTTTTTCCAGCACCATTTGGTCCAAGGAGGCAGAACAACTGATCCTTTGCGAAGTTCATCCATAAGCCCTGCAGGTAGTTTTCTAAAGCAGTGTTCAAAAAGGAATAAATAACTAAAAAAAACAAAAGAAAAGAATAAGGGGCTTTTCCTTTTGGTCTTAATCTGACCTCTTACTGGAGTTAAAAAGATGTTGCTTACCTTGAGAGCATGGTAGGGTGAAGTCTTCTTGCACTTGCAACAACCAATCTTTGTGGTCCCAGCATATGTCTTCATAAGTCCACGTATCTGAACAGCAACATTTGGATCAGCAGTGCCTTCTCTCACATCTTGTTTTACAGTATTTTCCTCTTCAAGGACATCCTCATCTTCTGGAGGAATTTGATCTTGATGTGGAACTGAACCCATGCAACTACAAATGCCACCCTCTATGACAGAATAAGAATTACAGTCAGAATATTAGGTATCTAGAAGAAATATACAACTGCAGTTTAAACTGAAAGGTAGCTTACCTTCACGCTTATTTCCACCCTTGCCTGTCCAATACCCAGGATTTAAAAAGTAAAATACGGATTTCCTCACACCGTATGCATTTGGGAATATGTTATCAAAGTAGATTGCCAGAAAAAACCAGGCAAAAAATGTAGCCACAAGCCATATATAAACATCATTCTGCCAACAGCATAAAATCGCAATCAGCTAGAAGACAAGTGTTCTGCTTGATGTTGATATAAAAGAAGAGTATATTAAAAAAATTAAAAAAGACAAGACAACCAAAAAGGAAAAATAAAAGGAAGTTATATAAGATCAACATTCCATAGCAAAATTTGAGTTTAAATAGTGAGTTTTATCTGAGAAACATAAAATTTTACATACAACTGATATCACACACTCATCTGTAGCGCTAGCATTTGGTACACACTCCGTCCTTCTACTCCAACTAATCCCAACATCTTCAGGGGTGGCAGTTGCCTCGGCAAGCGAATTCACAGCTACTGCAAAAAGATTGGGTGGGAATAATGACCAAACATATCGAATAATACTAGTTATGTTCAAACCATAAGGGAATCCAGCTACGGTTGCAACCTGCAATGACCACAAAAGGACGATTATTTCAATGGAAGTGATACTTTTGGTCCAGTGTTTTGAAAACTAGCCAGCCATCTAACTAGAAAATGGCCAAAAATTGAACTGGAGGCTGGTGGAGTGATTCATGAAGCTATAATGAAGTTATACGTGTAGTAAATATGAAAGCCTTTAAAAAACCTTGCCTAATGATGCTTAGTAAGCTAGTACGGAATCTTGCCTGAGTAAAAAAGCCAACAATAAACACAGAGAAACCAACTGTTGTGGCTGAAGATGACTTGCTAATAAAGGTTGACAACATGAAGGCAAAACCAATCTGCCATCAAATGTGAGAAAATAACAGAAAAGGGTTAGCATGAATAAGCATGAATTAAATCAATGGCATGCAAGAAGTGCGTAGAGTAGTCTTACCATATTGAGCTGAAAAAGATAGAACACAAGGAAAACAACTGCAAAATCGTTTTTCTTGAAAAAGTCAAACTGAAACATCATTCCAAAAAGAATGAGGAGCAGTGATGAAATTAGTGCAAGTATTCCCTCCCACGTAATCCATGAGAACCAATACACGGAATCATAAAGACCTGTTAGACTCATTGCCTGTGGAAGAGGAAAAAAAGGTCAAAACATATAAAATTTAGGCCCCCAAAGAGACAGCTTAATAGTTAAAGCTTCAGATTCCGGCATTAAAGCCTCATTCTAAACAATGGGACAATAACATGTGGGATGGCTACCCTATTGTAGCTATCAGTCTAGTCCCATATGAATAACAAATAACATAGAGTCAAACCTGGCGAAGTTTGAGCTCTTTCTCTACCACCAAAGATCCAATTTGCAAAACAAACCCAAACATTGCAAACGCAAGAAAGAAAACCGGTCCAATTGAAGCCAGTGTGGAGAAGTTGTCTGCTGCAGGGTGTGCATACTCCTTAAGTCCAACAACCCAGCTAAAGTTTGCACCTGAAATTCCAGAATAAAAAAATAAGTAATGCATTAATCCAAAAGAGAAACTTTGGCTAAAATAACAGAACCTAACAAACCAATATTGTTTCACAATCACCTCCAATGAGAGAGCGAGCAATTTCGCGTTCAGCTGCAATCTGAAGTGGTATTTGAAATTTGAACACAGGATCTTCAAAATGACCACGATTTCTCACTGGGGTGGAATTTGTCTGTATACCATAACTAATAATAGTAGCACTAATGTTAAAATGAAGAGCTCCAGGGCTCTGCATAGGATTATTCAAAAGCCAAACATCCACATCATCAGCTGTTCTGAATGATTTAACCTGCGCATAATCCAATAACAAACACAACTCTTAATTGTCTTAACACCAAGAACACAACTTTAATTTCTAAACAACATAAATTCTTCAAATTTCACATCAAGAAAACAATAACATAAATAATTTCTAATAAAATCCATCAAATTTACGCTACAAATTTCTAAAAAAACCAAAAAAGAATTCATCTTTTTTACCTTACTGGACGGAATTACCCTTCCAGGGTTATTGCTCATAATACCACTAACAATTCCATTAACTCTAGCGCTATCATTTCCACTCCATAAAAAGTCAAAACACGGCTTCTTAATATAAAATTTCTCCTCACAATCAGGAATCGCCGGCGAGACGAGCGCCGGAGGATCAAGAACCGACTTATACTCCGTCGTGTAATCGGTGGAAGCGACGATGGCTTTGTCTATGCAAAACAAAAGGAAAACGAAGAACAGCGACGAGAACAGCTGGATAAACGTGGCGCTTTTGTGCCGCCATGAGAGTATCACGTTCTTGTAGAACAACGAATTGAATTGCTGGTACAGTAATCGAATTCCTCTCTGTGACTCCATAGGCTGCACAGCAGAAAGCACGAAGAAGCAGAAATGGCTTTTTTGTGCTCCTTTGCTTGAAGCTTCGGCTTTTAAAAAAAGCGGGGTTTGTGAACTTCGGTGATTATATAGAAGGGTATTTTGGTAATTTTGAAATGTGTTATTTTGGGCTTGAGTTTTCTGGAAATTTGAGGGAGTGCCACTGGTGAGGGTTGGTAGGGGTAAAGTGGGGAAAGGATAGGATTTACAATTGGGGACTGGGTTTGGATGAAAATTACAGGTTTTGCCACTGGCTGATTTAGTGGAAATTAATATTTTTTTTGAGTTTCATTGATTGGGATTTGTATTATTTTGGGCAATAGCAATTAATTAAGAAGGTTTATATGGTTAGATTCCATATTTGGGAGATTAAAATGGATCTACTCCGCGTTCTCCTAATTAAGGAAGTTGATCCGTTGGGATTTGTTGCCTAATGTTTCAAATTTTCATAAAGATTATCATAGTGATAAAATCTAGCAATGATGAGTTGAATTAAACATAGTGTTAATCTAATGAAAAAAAAAAACACTATAACGAATTAATCCTATAACGAAAACTATCGAATGAAAAAAAAAACATAATGTTAATCTAGTTATTGTAAAGTATACAAAATTTGCCACTCACATTTTTTTTTTCATACATGTATCGTGCATAATAAAAAAGTTCGAGTTTTAACAGCCATCAATATTAATAAGATTTATCATAATTATATATAATGAGTATTTTATGGAAAAAAATAAATTTAATTCTATTAAATTTTTGATAAATAAAAGATATGTAACAGTTGAAATTAAAAATTTTCTTTATTTAACATACAATGTATTTTTTTTTTTTTATAGAAAGGTCATATAACTTAAACATTGATGGACTGCACAATAGAAGACAATTCTCTCCTTTTAAATTGATGACAGTAGAATTCGAATTCTATACCTGTAGGTGCCATTGGAGAGAAATTAATATATAGTGTATTCTTTTAATTATTCAGAATTCAAATAATTAAAAAATTGGACATGTATTATATAACATATTAATTTTTATAAAATGAAGTAAAAATAAATAAAGAGAGTGGATCTTTAAAGAAAATTAGATTGATTGGCATAATTTTAAGAGTGTGTAATGAATATAACAATCAATAAGGTGGCGTGTAAGTGAATTACTATATAAGTCTAATTATTATATATATATAATATCATAAATTTAATAATTATGTATATATCATGAGTAGGAAATAATTTTTTGGTAGTGTTGCGTTGCTTTCAACTTAAACTCTTAAAGGATACAATGGTCAATTACTTTGTCATAATTGAAGGGCAAAGCAGTCGTTCAATTTTTAAGGAAATATTCAAACTGATAATGAATTAATGATGGACGTCAAATTTTAGTAGATTTTGACAAAACAAAACAATTATTTAAGATGAATGAGAGATTAATCCTAATTGTAATTACTTGTATCTTAAGTTTCTCTTGGTCAATAGTTTTGTTTGTCTTATATTATATTTTTTATATGTACATATTTAAACTGACAACAACAAGAAAACAAGCACACCATCCAAAATTCCAAATATTTAAGTTGGCTACAATTAGCTCCATCCCCACTTCTTTATTTCAGTATATACTTTTTTTTTATATACATATATATAAATATACACACACAAAAATTGACTAGGAAGACTTTGTCAAATTTTGAATTAATTCAAAAAATGAATTATTTTGGATTTTTTTTTGAAATTTGAAATAAGTAAATTTTATTTTGACATGAGAAAATATTATTATTAGAATAAAAGTATAATTTATCTAACTTTAGTTTGTATATTTTACAGGACACACCATTAACATACATCTATGTTTATTGATGATAAAGATTGTCATCAATAAGTATGTACAGTAAAATAAATTTTAGGATAATTAAAATGAATGACAATTTCAATAAAATAAGATAAAGATGTGGTGTAAAATGTAACTATTTTGATTGTTAAGGTATTAAATTACCTAGAAAATAACAAGGTACTTTCCTTTAAAATATAAATTAAAGTTAAGTAATAAAAAATAATTAAAGTTTTGAAACCAACTTGGAATAAAATACAAATCATATAATTTACTCTATACATAATTTCTCATCTAAATCATTTTTTTACGGAATCATTTAAATCATTTTCGAGTGGAGGTTATTTGTAATATATAATATATATGTTGTATTTTTATCTTCAAATATAAAACACTCAAAGATTATATTTTTCTGAACATTACTTAAAGATTATATTGAATATTAAATTATTTGGTATAATATTTTGAGTGTAAACAAATAATAATGACAAAATAAGAATTATAAAAAGTGGACACGTGGATAATGACATAAGCGCTCGTTTAAATTATCGTTAAAACGGAAATTCCCGCCATTGCATAACCTCCATCAACAGATAATAACGAAATATTAATGCTTAATACACTGTTTATATGATAGCTTCATCTTCATGGAGCGAAATTTAATTACATTGCTTCACTCGCCGCTGAATATAAAGCAGCTCAAACAAATTAACTCTCTTATAGTCACAAAACATTCCTCTCGACTGCGCTCGCCAAGTGCTTGATAAAATTCCTCAACCAGTTCATTTTCTTTATAATTATGTCATCTCTACATATACTAAACTTTCTTTGCATAAAGAAGCATTGAGGGCTTTTGTTTCAATGCACCAAAGTGATACTTGGTTGAATTGTTTTACGTTTCCACATGTTATCAAAGCCTGCTCTTCATTGCCGGCTGTTGATATAGGAAACAGGTTCATTCTTTGATTGTAATTCGTGGTGTTGATTGTAATGTTTATGTTCAAACTGCTTTAATGGATTTTTATGCCAAGATTGGCGAGTTTGGTTCTGCAAGAAAGTTTTTGATGGGATTTTGGTTAAGGATCCGATAGCTTATAATTGTTTGATTACTGGGTACTCAAAGGATGGTGATGTTGTAGCTGCTAGGCAGTTATTTGATATGATGGCAGAGAAAACTGTTGTTTCGTGGAATGCCATGATTTCTTGTTATGCGCATAATGGGGATTTTAATGAGGGGTTAAAGATTTTCGAGAGAATGCTGGCTGAAAATTGTTCTCCTAATGAAATTACTTTGGTGACTCTGCTTTCAATATGCGCTAAGCTTGGAGATCTGGAGATGGGAATTAGAATTAAGAAGTATATTGAGGATAATAATTTGTATGTGGATATGATTGTTTCAACAGTGATGTTGGAGATGTATGTTAAATGTGGGGCAGTTGATGAAGCACGGCAAGAGTTCGATAGGATGGAAAGGAGAGAGATTGTTACGTGGAGCGCAATGATTGCTGGTTATGCTCAAAATGGGAGATCAACTGAGGCCTTAAAGCTTTTTGAATGCATGATGGGAGAAAATATTAAACCTAATGATGTCACACTCGTTAGTGTTTTATCTGCTTGTGCACGATTGGGCTCAGTAGAAATTGGTGACCACATTGGCAGTTTTGTGGGGAGACAGTATTTGGCCTCAGATGTCTATGTAGCTTCTGCTCTAGTGGATATGTATTCAAAATGTGGAAATATAAGTAAAGCTTGTGATGTTTTTGATAAGATGCCTCAAAAAGATATTGTTAGTTGGAACTCAAAGATCGCAGGTCTAGCAGTTAATGGTTTTGCAAAGGATGCAATCTTTCTTTTCAGGAAAATGAATGAAGTTGACGTAAATCCAAATGATATTACTTTTGTTGGGTTATTGACGGCCTGCACTCATGCAGCTCTTATTGAACTAGGTCTTGAGTTCTTCAAAAGCATGAAATCAGAGTATAAAATTACACCTAAAATAGAACATTATGCATGCATTGTAGATCTGTATTCTAGATATGGGAGACTAAAAGATGTCTGCGAGTTCATAAGTGGGATGGAAATTCAGCCTAATGTTGTCATTTGGGGAACCTTATTGGGTGCATCGAGAACCCACTTAAATGTAGGGCTTGCCGAGCTATCTGTTAGCAAGTTACTGGAGCTAGAGCCTGAGAATTCTGGAAAATATGTCCAACTATCTAATGTATATTCCAGCACGGGGAGGTGGCAAGAAGCTCTGAAGGTGAGAAACTTGATGAAGGATAACAAATTGCAGAAAGAAGGTGCATACAGTTGGATAGAGTTGGAAAATCAAGTACACAGGTTCTTAGTTGGTGACACTTTGCATCCTGCAGTTGCAGAGGTCTATGGTATTGAACTTCATGGGTAGGCAGTGCAGCCCCCTTGGTCTGGTTATAATCTAGATTATCATTTAGAATTCTGATGATTCTCAATCAATAATTAGGATTACAGCTATTATTGCATCTATTTCAGGCTTTTGGAGCCTTGGAGGTTGTGCGACAGAACTTGGTCCAGATTGCATGAAGTGTTTCAGCACCATTTCTCTGGCTTAAACTATCATACAGTCGGCTAGTTGATTTTCATAAAAGTTGTATATGCATATTCTGTATCTCATCCAATTGCCACTTACCAACCATGTAAGCATTCTCATTGGCTACATGTACGTTCTTTTTTATTCAACAGAATTGTGAATCTGCTAGCCAAAAATCTGAAGCAAGAATTTCTTAGCACTTTCATATCTCATTCATCTATTACCTACTAAACAATTAATATAAAATGTTATTGGTACATGGAACGTAATCTTTGAATATTCTCTATGTTGTAAGCACAACGTATTTTTTAGTCTCTGATATCAATCTTTTTAGGTATTACCATAAGAACACCACTCTTATTTTATTTAATTGGATCTTAATTAACTCTTAAGGAATGATATATAATTAATTTTTTTCTTTTATGGAAGTTGAACATTGTGGTTATTGAGTGTAGGATGTGGTATGAAACTACTACACTACTACAAATTCCACCTACACCTACACCTACAAAACTTAGCCACAAACATAAAAATTGTAGCTAAATATAATTTACAGCTACACAAATTATAACTGCATAGCTAATTACACAAACAAAAATTTGATTAGCCACAAGCATTAAAATTATGTAGCTAAAAATATTTATTATATTTTTAGCCACAAGTAATTAACTACAAAATTAAATTTGTAGCTGATAATATTAATTAGCCATAACTTGATTTAAATTGTAGCTAAAATTAAAATTTTAG
>CATIWO010280678.1:0-43086 GCA_949673435.1 Macaranga tanarius | reverse complement strand
ACTGGAGGATCATATGGTTTAATTGGTGGAGGCTTTGGCTTAGCTTTTTCTTTATTCTCCTCCTTCACTTCTGGTTCTTTTGGTATCTCAGCCCTTTGATTTTCCTGGTGTTCCTCTCCTTCATTCTTCTTTTCTTCATACTCCATTGTTGCGTTAGGGGTTTGGATCTTCGTACCACTTCTCAAGGTGATAGCCTTTATTTGCTCTTTTGGATTCTTCTCCGTATTGCTTGGTAATGCACCTTGATTCCTTGTTGTTAAGGAATTTGCTAACTGCCCCATTTGCACTTCTAGATTGTGAATGGAAGAAGAGTGATTGCGGTTCATATGCTCCATTCTCTTTTGAGCTTCATCTTGCTGATTCATCTTTGTTGACATTACATCCATGAATTTCTCCATCTTGCTATCCATTGAACTTCTAGAGGATGAACCTTTTTCTTGTTGAAGCTGAGGTTGAGGTTGTTGCATATTTTGTCCTCCAAATCCTAGTGGTGCTTGTGGTCTCCACTGGTTGTTTCCTTGATTGCCCTAAGAAAGATTTGGATGATTCCTCCAACTCGGATTGTAGGTGTTTCCATAGACTTAGTTCTGAGTTCCTTTAAAGTTGCCCACGTAGTTAACTCCCTATGTAGTCATCCCTTGCATCATTTGACATTCTATGGTAGGATGACCTCCTTGACATAGCTAACATGAGGAAGATGATGTAGATATTGCATTCACATTCACCTTATCCATCCTTTTTGTCAAAGCATCAAGCTTTGCATTCAACATGGTTAAACTGTCCACTTCTATTGCTCCAGCCTTCTTTGTAATGGTCCTCTCATTGGACCACAAACTTTGTGTATTGGCTATTTCTTCAAAAAGATCCAAGGCATCTTCTGGTGTCTTTGACATGATAGTACCTCCAGCTGCTGCATCAATGTTGACTCTAATTGTATGATTGACTCCTTTGTAGAATGATTGCACTAAATCCCATGAAGGAATCAATTGAGGTGGACATTTCTTTTGAAGGTCTTTGAATCTTTCCCAATACTCATAGAATTTTTTATCATCTCTTTGAAAGAAAGAGTTAATTTCATTTCTGATCCTCATTACTTTTGTAGGTGGCAAGTATTTATTGAAAAAGGCTGTATAGAGCTCTTGCCAAGTGTTGATGGAGTTGGGTGGCAAACTTATAAACCATCTTTTTGCCCTATCCATTAAAGAAAATGGAAAGAGAATTAAATGGATTGCATCAGGTTGTACTCCATTCATCTTGAAGGTAGAACATTACTCCAAAAATCTAGACATATGACCAAATGGATCCTCATGTGGTAGCCCATTAAATGGTGAGTTTTGGATCATCTGGATTATAGCTGGCTTGATCTCAAAGTTGTTTGTTGCTACCGCTGGCCTCACAATTGGTATCTGATCACCCTGCACATTCGGACTCACAAAATCTCGCATGGTTCTATGACCATTTTGAGGATTTTGAAGAACTTGTTGCCTTGGCGGGTCATTCTCTAAGTCCCTTGCGTCCATTTTGCTTGGTGAGTGTTTTAATATGACCGTTTGTCTCTTTTTCTCACGAACTGTCTTTTCTGACTCTAAATCAAGTGGTATCAATTCAAGTCCTTGTTTGCTTTCACTTCGTGTGTGCATCAACCAAAACAATTTCCTACAATACCACAATTAAAAACAAAAATTAAAAATAACGTCTAAATCAAGCAATATAATTTTCTTACAATATCAATCTTTTACCAAATCCCCGGCAACGGCGCCAAAAACTTGATGTGTACTAATCCGCAAGCGTACATAATCGTATCAAGTAGTAAATAAAGATATCGTCCCATAGAGATTTGGTGTTGAATATTATAATACTCACAATGCTTATTCGCTTAGACAATGAAATAGAGTTTAGAATTTCAAAAAAATAACACTAAATTAAGAAAAGTAAAAACATAAATTCAATTCAAATTTTAAAATCTAGGGTTCCTTATTCTCAATTGACCATTTCAAAGAATTAATTACGTAACTAGGTCCAAACTAGTTTTAATTCATTTTGAAGGGATCTTAAGAACTATAGATTTTTCTCTTAGATAAACCTATAATTAATTAGAGATTAATCAACACTAAGTTAACTGGCTCTCACTAACCTAATGCCTTTTAATTCCAATTTTAAGCACAACCTTTAATCAATATTGATTCACTTAATTGTCTCTCAACTAACTAAGCAACCAATAGGTCATTGCCATTTCCTACAGAACCTATCTCTCGATTAAGTCCATAGTGTTGATTCAATTCTAGGTTGATCAGTCCTAAAATGACATTGAGTTCAACAATAACGAATGAATTAAATCTAGCAACCTAATATAATCACAATAAGCACATGGTCAATTTAGAATAAGAACCCTAGAAAAGACCTAGCTACTCATGTTGAAGAGAAAAGAAAACAAATAAGAAATGAAAATAATTCTGAACATTATAATAATAAAAGAGAGTGATACAAGAAAAACCCCTTTTTAATGAATGTCAAAAAGCCTTTCTCTTCTAACTTCAAGCCAAGTATCACTTATACTATAACTAAACAAATGAAAATGTATTCTGAAATAACTAGAAAAAAGAAAAAAAGTAGAATCCAAAAATAAGAACCAAAATAGAACAACCTTTAAATGAACATGAAATTGTCCTATTTATAGGCCTAAAAACCTAGCAAGAAAGGTAATCTAACCCCTCTCAAACTCTATCTAATCAAAAGATAAGTGATAAGTCCCTATCTATCCAATCTTCAGCTAAAAACTATCATTTCGTGGGCTGTCACATAAGTCAGGCATGGGTGCATAAGAAAATGGTATGGCTGCGTAAGAAATAAATTTGTGCTGAGCTCTGTAAGTGGCACGGCCGTGCGCACTTTTGGCATGGTCGTGCCACATATAGCATGGACAAACATCACTTTAAAACAAGACCAGACACGGCCACGCTCATCCCCAACGTAGATAAGTCTTTATCTTGAGTCTTTAGCCTATCCATACTTCAAGGATTGATCCAATCTTCATCCCAATGCATCCTTAAAAACAAAACATAAAAGAAATTATCTAAAAATAAATAAATCCTACTAATTAAGATAAAATAACTAAACTAACTAACTAATGCAACTAATAAACCTAAGATGCAATAAAATAGAGTGCTTAAAACATGTGTTTTTCATACTCATCACTTGCACTTATTTCTCCTCCCTTATTCTTTCGATTTGATTTCCATATAGTTGTAGGAGTCAAATTTATTTTGGTTTTCACCTTCAATTACTTTTCCACCTTGATTTCCACGTGTACCATGTCCTCTAAATCTACATAATTCAAACTTAATAGAAAATATACTATAGTAGCCTCTCTATCCTCCTCAATGTTAGCTCGAATTATGGCCATCTCCATCTTTTGGAAATACTCTTCAACACTCCTAGAGCTTTGATTCAACCTTTATAACATATTGTACACCTCTCTATAATAGTGTTGAGGTGCAAATCTCTTCCTTATTATTTCATCTCAAACCATGAGGCAATTAGTCCTTCTCCACTTCTATGTCTAATAGAGGTGAATTGATCCCACTATATATTAGCATAGTTAGTAAACTCCACGACGACCAATTTTACCTTTTTTTCTTCGGTATAATTATGGCACTCGAATACCCTTTCAATCTTTTTCTCCCACTCTAAGTACACCTCTGGATTACTCTTGCCTTGGAAAGCTAGAATCTTCATCTTGATTGATCCCAAATTGCCATCTTTGGTCTTGCCCTTGTTGGCATGTGTCGATCCTTCTTCGGCCTCCTCTTCTAGATCATTGAAGAGAATGCGTTAGGTTTCCCTTGCTCAGATAGGGGTAGCTATCTCCAACCTTGCCAATCATTCATGGACCTTTTGATTGTCACTCAACATCATTTGCAACATTGCTTGTATTGCATCCAATGTAAGCTTCTCATTTGTATCTATGATGTACATCTAAAACAGAAATTAAAATTTCCTATACTAACACTCTCTCATGTGTTTCTCTCAATTAATTAAAAACTCTCTAATGCGCTCATAATTGAACACACACAAAGAATTTCCCTTCGAGTTCTTAATTAAGCTAAACTCTTCCTACTTCTTAGAGAATTACAAAATAAACTAGATAACTAAAGCTATTAGTGAAAGAATAACTAAAATATGTAAGTAAGGGGCTATTTTGGGTGATTTCAGGTATGTCTGAAATTTAGGATTTATTTATGCACGAATTTTAGGTATTTAACGGGTAAAAGAAAGGTTTAAAGATGTAGACTGATGTAGAGTAGGTAGACAAAGAAAAATAAGTAGAAATTATGCAAATTAATGAGTTTTCAAAGGGTGATTTGCTTACCCATGAATTTTGTTAATGCAACGGATGATGATCAATACGGCTTCCTTCAATTTTGTTGAGGCCAAATTGCTTGACGCAATTTTTGATGCGGAATGAACTTTAAATATTATTATTATTAGTATTATTATTATTATTATTATTATTATTATTATTATTATTATTATTATTTTTAAATAAATACTACATTTAGGGATACATAGCTTACACTAGAGCTAAAGCTCTGATACCAAATTGATACGACCCAACTAGTTATCTGTAACTAGGATCCGTAACAATCTATTAGGATTGTTGTCCAAAAATCTATTTAGTATAAACTAAAGGAATTAGCATCACTAGTTATCTAACAACTAGCACATTTAATTATCAGATTTGAATTGCAATATGCTCGAAGTAAATTCGAATTTTAGCTCTCGCAAGAAATCAAGAAAATTCAATTAAGAATTTGAATCAAATCAATCATCTATTCTTTAATGATGTTTGATACAAGTATTTATAGACTTGTAATCTAAACCTAAACTTGTTCTGAAAGAAAACAACTCATTAGGATTAACAATGACTTTCCTAATTAAACACAAACTCTAATTAATAAATAAAAATAAAGAAAATACTAATTAGACAAAATTCATCATCAAGACACGGGCGTGTCTGAAAGTATATGGGCATATAGAAAGCTCTAAGAATTTTAGCAAATTCGACAGACTCCAACATGGCTTAGAACATGGGCTGGACTTGTTCATACACGAGCGTGTTTTGATATCTCTTCTGAAATCCAGATAGCTATATGGCTTGCTACACGGGCGTGTCGTCTAACTGTGTCTCATCAAAAATATGCTTTGAAAATTAGCACGAGCATGTCTTGGAATATGGCCTTAGAACACAGGGTGTGTATAACAACACGATCTTGGACACGGGCATGTAGGAACCCGTGTTTGGCTCTGGACAATTTACGAACATATAACAAGGTCGTGCAAAGATGCACACGGGCATATATCGGCCTTATCACAACTAAGCAAATTGTTTAACTTAGTTTTTTTATCTCTTTTTTGTTCCAGACTCTAGACGCTTTTGCACAAGCTCTCTAGTGGCATCTTTCATCCTCTTAGCTCTTGATCTTGTGATTGGTCCTCCATCATAATTCAAAGGATTTGAATTTGGTTTTGTATTTGGTTTTGTGCTCGCATGTCCATATATATCATAAAGGGTGCAGCTAACTCTCAAGAATTTAAAGAGAAAAAAGATGAAAAAAAAGATAATTAGGAGGTAATGTATGAAGTTAGACTAGTGATTAGACGTTAAAGTTGGAAAAATGATGTAATAAGTAAGGGATGAGTGATTATTGAGGAAATTTTTAATGAAATAGTGTAGTAGAGTTCTCCAATGGAAGAATCTAAGGATGAAAAAGCTAATAAGGAATAGGAAAAGGCATTGATGGCTCACCAAAAGCCACCACAGTAGTTATAATACTCTTATCTTATAACTATAGCTTGGACAACCTTTGACATTTTGAGCTCTTTGAAAGATAAAATGTATATATAGTCCCTCCGTTATTTTTATAATGGATTCAAAACTATTTGTTTCACTTTTAACACTTTTAATATGTGGAAGCCCCTGATAATGGTGGAGGCTGTATTTGTTTGACTTTTAACACTCTTAATATGTGGGTTTTTGTCACCTCCGAGTTCTATTTCTTCATGGATATGTAGATGGACACTCCAAGGTGGTAATAACATTGTTGCTGGTGAACTTGTAAATGTTGAGGTGGAAGCACTTCTTTGTACACATTTTATTGAAATGAATATTTAATTTTTATGTATTTGTGCTTTTGTTTTCATTTTCATTCATCTACGGGTTTTAGATATACAAATTTTTGGTGAACAATGAACTATTGTCAAAGTCTACTTATTTGGTTTATGTAGACATACTACTTATGTTCGGCTAGCTTCAATTGATCCGAATCACTTTAAATTTTTTTATCCTCAAAATTGTCGATCTATCTTTTATGTTTGCCTCGATTCAATTTGTGACATCTACCTTCCAAAATTGATTAGTTTTTCCTATTCTCCAACTGAATTAACCTAAGCCATCCATTTTATGACCCTAATCAAGACTAAATCTAAAAGATAAAAATCATGGCTATACGTGGTTAACTTCAATTGTGTAGTTTCAACAACTGAGAAAAAGGGAGAAAGGGATTTAGATAGATAGCATAAGGAGTTAATGAGTCTATTCAAACAAAATTATTGCTGGATTTAGGGTTCAAAGAATATCCTTTCACATAGATGAATAGGCAGAAAGGCAAAACTAATATTCAACGTAGGTTGGATAGAGTGTTATGCAACTTAAAATGGAGACTATATTTTCTCATGCTATAGTTATGCATTGAGAATTAATAGGATTATATCATAGACTGTTAATGGTTAATCTACAATATTAGGGATCAATTGAAAGAAGGAAATTTTGTCTTAAAGCCAAATAGAATAAGTTTGAAGAAATTAGATCAGTGGTAGCCAAAAGTTTGGAAGAGGAGCAATAGGTAGATGAAATAGTGGGGAAGTTAGTTAATTGTAGGAAACAATTACTGAGGTGGATCACTACTACTAGAAAGCATAATGCCAGGAGGCAGATAGATCAGTTATAGGAGGTATTAAATTCTATCTAGGCATAGGTTCAAATGGAGTTGGAACATAAATAAAAGGAAATTTTGAAATAAATAAATGAAGCTTGGAAAATAAAGGAACTTTACTAGCATTAGGGATTGAAAGTGGAATGGATCAAAATTGGGGATCATAATACGAGGTTTTCCCATTTAATAGGAACACGACACATGCATAAAAACTTAATTTTGAAGCTAAAGAATGGAAATAAGTTTTAGAATGAAGGGGAAAAGTAGAGAAGAGCGATAATGCTCATATAAGAGATTGTATACTCAAGAACTAGTGTTTAATACTATAAGAGCCATCAAGAATTAGGAAGAGGTAGTTATAAAGTAGATGAATGAAAGTCTGATTAAACAAATTTTAATATAAAAGGTGGAAAAAGTAGTTTTTGAGCTAGGAAGTCAAAAAGGCTCAGGAGCTAATGTCTTTCAAGGTATGTTCTATCAGACTTACTAGGATATTATTAAATTTGATGTATATAATTTTGTGTCTTGTTTTTTGGCAACTGGTTTTATGCATTCGGATATAAACAAAACTCTTATAGTTTTAATCCCCAAGATTCAAGACCTTAAGAAAGTTGCTCATTACTAACCTATTAGCCTATGTAATTTTATAAGTAAAATTGTATCAAAAGTGATAGCCAATAAATTAAAACCCATTTTACACTAACTAGTAAATTAATCTCAGGGTGCTTTTATCCTAGAGAGGTTTATTCAGGATAATATTTTAACTAATCATAAAATTTTGCGCACTCTTAAATATTTTAAAGCCAAGAAAACTTCGGTAATGACTTTTAAATTAGATATGGAGGAAGCTTAGGATAGGGTTAATTGGGGATTCCTTAGAAAGATACTATTTAAGATGAGTTTTAGTGGAGTGTAGGTAGCAAGAGTCATGAAGTGTGTAACTTCAGTTAAATTTACTATTTTGGTGAATGGAAGGAAAAATGAATGGTTTAATCCTTCAAGAGACTTGAGACAAAGTAATATATTATTACCTTACTTATATTTGTTCATAATAAATGTATTACCCAATATGCTTAATGGAGCAGTGAAAGGAGGCAACATTAACACTACTAGAATGCTACGACTTACCGACGGAAATTAGCGACGAATCGTATTCCATCGCTAATTACTGAAGGATTAGCGACGGATCGTATTCCATAGCTGATTACCGATGGATATTTAGACAAATAAGAATTGGACTAAATTATTAATGGATTACTAACGGATAAAAATTTCTGTCGGTAAAATCCACCAAAAATTTTGCTATAAAAATTGGCGCCTGAATCTGCGATGAATTGGCGATGGATTTTGATATCCGTCATTAATCCGTCACTAAATATGTATAAAAAATTAAGAATTTATGGCGAGTATTTAGCGACGAATTTTTTTTATCCATCGCTATTGGTTAACATAGTAATAAAAAAATCCCTAATTCAAGATCCCTAACTATTCTCACCATTTTTTTTCTTTTTCCTTTTCTTGTTCATTGCAGCCGCTGCTCCCTCTTCACCCCCTCCTTTCATCTTTTCCTCTTCCCACCCCTTTTTCTATGGTTATCTTTAGATTTGTTCACAAATAGCAGCAGTCTCTATATGCTTTGGAAATTTAACAACCTTAATTTTAACCTCTACTCTCCTCATTCTATATAATTGGCAGCCGCCATCTCTTTTCTTCCTCATCTGTAATTTTTTCCTCATGGCTTCTCTTAGATCCGACCTCTTTTCCCTTCCTTTTCATGAGATAGCTTGTTTTTCTTTGTCGAAAAAAAATATCGTGGATGTGCTTGATTTTTCTTATTTGTTACCAATGGTGGGAGGTAAAAACAGTTTCTTGCATTCTAGGTGTGCTTGATTTTTTTAAACAAAAAAAGATTTATAGCTTTTAGTTTTTTAAAAAACCTAATTTTGTAAATTAATTTTGTTGTTTTCTTTATTTTGGTTTCTTTTAGTTTTTAATTCTTTTCCCTATGCTATAGAGGCACAAAAGAGAATCAGGTTAAAGGAGTCCGAGAATGGTGGCTGGATGCGTAGTGACATACCTAAGCTTCACACTGAAGGCATGGTTTTGGAGCCTTTTTTTAGAGCAGAGTATTTGTTGTGCAGCCTACTAGAAAATTGTGGCAAATGTGTTTGAGATTAAGGCAAAACACTTATGAAATGGTTGTTAAAACAATAAATTTTTAGAATTAACAAAAAAGTCAAGTGACAAATCAAGCCTCAACTGCACCTAGACAACCACCTGCATGGAAAGTTCCACCTCCATGCTAATTCTGATGCTAATTACAAGTGAGAGTCCAATATAGCAACAATGGTAATTGTAGTAAGGGATGATAGAGGAGCTCTAAGGGAAGGATATGACTTCACGTGGCTAGCTCTTTCTACTTTAGGAGGAGAAGCAACAACTTTGCTAGCAAGTGTAGTGTTAGTAAAATCTAGAGAGATTTCAAGGCAATTTTTAAATATGATTTTAAAGAATTAATTAGAGCAGTCCAGCACCCAAACAAATGAATCCCTCGGAAGATTCAGGCCATCATTCATAATATTATGAGGCAAAAACGGTATTATAAATTTTATTTTTTAAATAGGGAAGCTAGCAAAGCTATGGATTGGGTAGCTAAGCTTGCAAATGACATTTACTTAAGGGAAAAGGTACAAAAACACCTATAACATTGTGTCCTAATCTCAAATACGTACCTAACATTTTTCAAATTACAAATATACCCTTATCATTTTAAAAATCATATAGTTAAGCCTCTATGACAAACGGTATTAATTCTCACCGTTAGTGGGGTCTACTGTTACTGACATGTAAAAGAAATATTAGATAAAGATACATTTTTAGTCCTAATGTTTATAGCAAGGAACAAATTTGCCCCTAAAGAAAATTTAAGAACATTTAAATACAATTTTTTTAAAAAATATATTTAAACTTCTCATCTAATAAAAATATTAAATAATTATTTTTTTTCATACTCATGAAATATACTAATGCTAATACAATATTAAAATAATTTACATCTAATTTTTATGAATTTTTTTTAAAAAAATTTTGTTCCATTTAAAAAAGTTAGAAATATTTAAATTTAAAATTTATTTTATTCTATATAAATTTGTCTTTTTTTTTATTCTCCCTCAAAAAAGTAATAAATATTTATTTAAATGTAACAACTTAGAATGAGATGGATAAATAAATAAATAAATAATTTATTTATTTATTTTGGGATAACAAAAAAATAAAATTTCATACAGGATGAGATGAGTTTTCTTTTATTCAAATATTCCTAGTTTTTTTGAAATCGAATTGAATAAATTTATATAATATTTTGTAAAATAATTTTCATAAAAAATTAAATGTAAAGTCATTTTAATATCATATTACTATTAGTAAATCCTACTAATATAAAAAAATAAATAATTATTTAATATTTTTTTATATAAAAATTCAAATTTTTTTGAAAATTTTTTATGTTAAAATATTCTTAAATTTTCTGCAGGGGTAAATTTGTTTCCTTGCTATAAATGTTAGGGGTAAAAATATACCTTTATCTAATATTTATTTTGTACTTGTTAGTAACAGTGGAACTTACTAACGGTGAGAATTAATACCGTTTGTCAGAGGGACTTAACTATATGATTTTTAAAACAATAAAAGTGTATTTGTACCTTAAAAAATATTAGGTACGTATTTGAGATTATGGCACAATGTTAGAGGTATTTTTATACCTTTTCCCTTTATTTAAATCCATCATGGGTTGTAAATCGTACAACCGATTAGCTGCTATATTCTACTTTCATGGCTATGGGCATATGGGTTAATAAATATATTTATTCTAATAAAAAAAATTTCTCCAACATAAGTCTAGTGTATTTAGAAATGAATTTATATATTCTTCAAAGGTTCAAGTTGAAAAAAAAAAAAGGAACGGCTCCCACCGACATAAGAATCAATCGATCAAAGGAGTATTTTTCTAATTTTTTTTTTTTCCTTTGATGACCAACTTATCATATCATTATTTAGACCTCTTCAATTCCATAGTCATATGTTAAACCACTTGTGCTACATCTTCATTTGATTAAGTCAATTTCGCCAAAAAAAAAAAAAAAAGTCCAATGGTTAGCCATATTTATGTCTAATTAATTACTTAATTTGTTTACACACATACACACATAGCGAAGAGGGAGCTTATTGGTCTAACTTATTTTCAACTTTATTTCAATTATCAATTAAATTTTATTCTTTAATTTTTTTAATCAATTGATCATATTAAATTATTGAATTATTTAAGTTACCCTTAAGTTTCTAATAAAAATCTAATATAATGTAAAAAATTGCTCTAATTTTTTTTTTTAAAAAATTAGACACTTACTTTTTTCATTCACTAAAAACTACTTCATAAAAAATTTAACCAATAAGCAAATTTGACCAATAAATTCATTTTTAGAATTTGGTTCAATTCTATTAACAAATCCATTTTATTTTTAAATAAATTTTAAATAGAATTCATTTGCTATTAATTTCATATGTTTGATTTAAATGAATTTTATATTTTGTTATATTATATTTGATAAAAATTTAGAATTCAAAATGATATTATATTTGATAAAAAAAAATACATTTTTTAACTTAATTTTATATGATTAAATAACAATAACATAAAGAAGGTAAGGTATTTGAGGAAATAAAAATAATAAAATATGAATATTTTATTCTTATGAGAAATAGAGACATGATATTATCGAACTCATTTGAAAATTCAAACTATTTTAAAATTTTAGTTTAATTACTATAAACTTAAAAATTTATTATGTTATGGGGATCTGTTGTTCTAAATTGTAAGGGCGAGATGATATGGGTTTATTTCAGATATGAAAAAGTTGCCTAACTTCTATTACTAGTGTGGGCCCGACTACGGCTTTCTGTGGAAGATTGTGATTTCAAACCAGATGATATTGAGGTCTCATCTTGGCCATACGATCCTTCACTCCGTCCATCTCCTATTAGGAACTGATGAATGTCGTATCTCCTCCGAACCTACAAGCACAAAAGAAAATTTTGGATGAACCTAAAATCTTCATCCATAAGTTTTTCGATGCTCAAGTCAGAGAAGAATTATTCAAGATAATCTATTTAAGAGAAATATGAACCTATATATAGGTATAAGAGGGACATACCTCGTCCTATTCGGATTAGTATCATGTGATTCCTAATTCATTACTAATTAGATCTCTTCATCCTTATTAAATATAGATTTTCCATATGAACATAAAGTCCTCTTTGGACTTGGATCTTTAGGGTTTGGGATATTATCTTTTTCCATATTTATCAAAAGTCCCCCCAATGGTATCGAATATTTATGTACGACAAAAACTATTTACTGACGAAGGTAATAATACATGTCGTATTTGAGCTTTAAAAAAATGTCCTTCGTATTAAGGCTCTGTGTGATTTACGTTGTTCATATATTTTGAAGCATCAGAGATTCATTTATTTAAACCTCGATAGGTTCGTTTATTTTAAACCTTGAGAGGTTTATTTTTGTAAACCTTGAGAGGTTCATTTTTGTGAACGTTGAGAGGTTCGTTTATTTGAACCTTAAGAGGTTTGTTTTTGTGAACCTTGAGAGGTTCGTTGATTTAAACCTTGAGAGGTTCATTTTTGTGAACCTTGAGAGGTTCGTTTATTTGAACCTTGGGAGGTTCATTTTTGTAAACCTTAAGAGGTTTATTTTTATGAACATTGAGAGGTTCATTTTGTGAACCTTAAGAGGTTCGTTTTTATGAACCTTGAGAGGTTCCTTTTTGTGAACCTTGAGAGGTTTGTTTTTGTGAACCTTGAGAGGTTCGTTTATTTGAACCTTAAAAGGTTCATTTTTGTGAACCTTGAGAGGTTCATTTTTTTGAACCTTAAGAGGTTCATTTTTGTGAACCTTGAGAGGTTCGTTTTTGTGAACCCTGAGAGGTTCATTTTTGTGAACCTTGAGAGGTTCGTTTATTTGAACTTTAAGAGGTTTGTTTTGGTGATCTTTAAGAGGTTCATTTTTCTGATCCTTGAGAGGTTCATTTTATAAACCTTAAGAGGTTCATTTTTGTGAACCTTGAGAGGTTTGTTTATTTGAACCTTGAGAGGTTCATTTTTGCGAATCTTGAGAGGTTCATTTTCGTGAACATTGAGAGGTTCATTTTTGCGAACCTTGAGAGGTTCATTTTCGTGAACATTGAGAGGTTCATTTTATGAACCTTGACAGGTTCATTTTGTGAACCTTGAGAGGTTCGTTTTTATGAAACTTGAGAGGTTTGTTTTTGTGAACCGTGAGAGGTTAGTTTTTATGAACCTTGAGAGGTTAGTTTTTGTGAACTTTGAGAGGTTCATTTATTTGAACCTTGAGAGGTTCATTTTTGTGAACCTTGAAAGGTTCATTTTATGAACCTTGAGAGGTTCATTTATTTGAACTTTGAGAGGTTTATTTATTTGAATCTTGAGAGGTTCATTTTTATGAACCTTAATAGGTTCATTTTTATTCTTTATTTTGTAAGCTTAGGGCTATCAAGTCTCCCCCAATAGTGTCGAATATTTATGTTCGAGAAACTATGAGGTTCTGAGTGATGGTATTTGAAGGGTCCAACATTTCTTGACTTGCTAATCAAGCAAGCATATAAATCTATTTATTTTTTATAAGGCTATACTTTTTATGGTTGACGTATTTGATATGTTCGGACTATTTTTTTGCTAATTAAGCAATATGTAGGCCTAATAAGGCATTTTGAGTGTCCGAGTGTTGAGATTATTTTTCACTAATCAAGCAATATGTAGGCCTAGTGGCCGTATGTTTGGATTATTTTTTTCTAATCAAGCAATATGTAGGCTTAATGACGCGATTAGAGTGTCCGTATGTTCGGATCATTTTTTCGCTAATCAAGTGACATGTAGGCCTAATAAGGCGCTTGGAGTGTATGTATGTTCAGATCATTTTTCGCTAATCAAGCGATATGTAAGCCTAATGAGGCGCTTGGAGTGTCCGTATGTCCGAATCATTTTTTCGCTAATCAAGTGACATGCAGGCCTAATCCTAATGAGGCACTTAGAGTGTTTCTATGTTCGGATCATTTTTTTGCTAATCAAGCGGCATGTAGGCCTAATAAGGAACTTGGAGTGTCTATATGTTCGGATTATTTTTTGCTAATCAAGTGATATGTAAGCCTAATAAGGCACTTGGAGTGTCCAGTTTTTCGGACTTAGTCTTCTGAGTTTTATTAAAATTCATTCATTATCGATGTTGGCTTTGTGACGTTTTATCCATGCTCATGAATTTCCCATTTTTGGCTTTGAGTTTTATCAAAGCTCAAGTGTTGTCGACTTTGGATTTTGTCTGCTATTTTTTACTGCTCCAACTCATGAGCGATAATTTTTTATATACAAGCAAACAACATAAGCCTTATGTGGCAACATGTTAGCATACTAAATCGTATATGATTTGCAAAAATATATATATGGTAGATATCTCATAATGTTATATGAGAAATTCATGCATAGATGGTTTATGTATATAAGATATTTCACCTATATTTTTGATATTGCATTGTCAACAAGTGTAGTTATTTTAGCCATAATAGGTGATAACAAATATAAGATAGAAGGCTCATGCTATATTACATGTGTAATACAATGGCCAATTAATGCCTTAAATTAAAATCAACAATGACAGATGTCGTGCAAAATTTAAATACGAGTGAGTCCACTCACTGTATAAATGCATTTAATTAGTCATTAGATGTAATCATTTATAATTATACTGCCAAATTATTAATTCAGTATTCATAATCACTAGTTGATTATTTAATGATAATAATATATATCTGTATATATATTATTTATAATAAAGGTCCTTTTGTATTTTACTAAACTTAATAGCTTAAAATGCACATAACATATTTTATCTATATAATTTTTTGCATTTCAGACAGGCAAGTATCATATAGTTGCCTCATCATATATTTTTTATTTTTTATGAATGACCATGGTTCAGTCACCATCAAATAATGCAACTTTGTATTCATCCAAATGAATGTGCTTTTAGATTATGGGAATATGTGTTTATGTTCTATTATAAAAATAATTAAGAAAACTTATTTGTTACTGTTGTTGCTGTTGGTATGCTTGTTATCACCCACACATAGGATTGTTTCTTTTCTTTTGTGTTGCAAGTATTTACCGCTAGGAGCGAGATTTACAGTAAAGAATTCATTATATACGGAGGCTTCAGTTACTGCCAGGACATCTTTTAAGGATTTAGTCAATGCCATCTCCTCGGTCAAGCATTCAGTCTTCACCAGGATTTATTTCAGCTACTCAGTCACTATTAGATCTTTCATTAGGTACAAAATCATCATCCCCAATGCCTCAATTATGTACTACTCCAATATCCATAAGAATTAATGGTGGTATCACTGAGGAAAATGGAAATGAAGTCCAGTCTATTATGACTACATTCTATAGAATTAATAGTTACTTATTGCTTGAAGGTCCTGGAGTAAATTTTTGCCATTGCTAACTTTATCACAAGGCTTATATTAATAGTTTTTGACCAACTCTCGTCTTAGAACAATTCTTTTTTCCTACCAATTTGTATGGGGATGTCTTTCTTGGCCCTTATTATCTACCTATTTGATCTTATACAAGGAAAGAGCAGCTTGAAAGTGGAAGGACACCATGCCTTGTTTTTATTACCTATCAGAACCTAGACACTCTTTTTGTCCTTGCATTGATGTTGTTGGACTGGTTTATAGTAGTGTGTTATTACCATGACAAATTATTGACATTGTTGCCCAATGTTATATGTTTGCTTTTTTCACAGGTTCATGCTGCCTGCCACTCAGCATCATATATTTGCTACTAGGTGGCCTGACCACTTTGTGGTAGCTTCTCTTTAGCCCAAGAAGTGCTCTATGATTTTATACTTCAAACAAACCATTCATGTATAAATCTTTTCAAACCTGGTACCATCATTCAACAAATACATAATTATTCGGTCACTATCTAAGAATGGATGTCCATGATTTTTCTTCTCATTGAAGCCAGGAGTTGTGATAACAATTAAGCTAAGAGTGTACATTCCATTTACTTAGGTTCTGTGCCCAAAGAAGTAAAAAACTTTGAGTTATTGCTCAATAAGTATAGTCAAGGGAAAGGAATAGAGAACTAAAATATTATGTAGGCTACTTCAAGTTGATGATCCCTTTAAAATTTTAAAGTTTAAAACACTTTTGAGTTATTGGAACTTCTTCCGGATAAAAGTTTGGCCATTATTACTGTGGCTCATATAAAGATGATGACAACAAGTCATCGCTTGTTGGATTTGTTCTTGTTAGGTTTTGCGCCCCTGTTATGAATGTGGCCAATGAATTTGGTGTTCCATTTTATATTTTCTTTACTTTAAATGCTACTTTTTTGGTTGTTGGCTTCGCCTTCAGCTACTCTATGATGAGCAGGGGGTCGACCTTACTTAGTTTAAGGACTCCGACCATGAGTTAGTGCTGCCGAGTTTAGTTATTGCACTTCCCGCTTTTGCCATCCCTTGTGATTGAGAAAGAGTGATTGTCTGCCTTTTTTTTTTGCATCTCCAAAAGGGTAAGAGAAACTAAAGGTATTATTATGAATACATTCATGGAGCTAGAATCTCCTGCTCTTAATGCTTTTTCTGATGGGAAAATTAAATCTCCTCCTTTTTATCTCGTAGGACCAATTTTGAATATACAGGCTATGGATGATGTGGGGTCCGATCAACTAAAAAAAATCATGGAGTCATAAGTAACTTTTTAGGGAGGGCTGTGGTGCATTGGTGCAACTACACTGAATATCAAAAATATATTAAGAAGGATCTAGCTATGGAGCATCGTTTCCAACAAGTTTACGTTGATCATCCTTTAGTTGAAGACACAGTTTCCATACTTAAGGGATTGCATAAAAAATACGATATGTATTATGGAGTTCATATTTCTGATAGTGCTTATGGAAGCACTCTTTAGGATACAGCAAGATTCACTGAGTCTGTTTCTAACATGCGTTATTATGGTTATCTTCTACTTCTCGCCCAATTGATTCGTCAATATCCATCTTGAAGTTTAATGAAAGAGAAAAGTCCAGTAAAGTGAATACACATGAGATAGAACCTGGGGGCAATTGAGGAGAATCAAACTAAATTTACTGAATATGAGTTTGATTATCGTTGCATCTGACTGTTAGTATATTTAGATAATCCAAGTTCAACCTATCTAGAAATGAGGCTATGATTGTGATGTGGTCATCTTTTAATTGCTCAATAATTGCCACCACCAAGTGCTCAGGATTTAGAGAAACAATATGTTTCATATCCATAATAATCATAAAGTCTAATTCCAAAGTTGGCACATAACTTATTCCTTTAAGTAGCTGGACTAAGCCTTTATTTATGAATTTTTCCTCTTAATTATCTTTAAGATTAAGACTCACCTGTTGCAAGAATTCCATGTAATCAATTTAGAACCTGCCATATAGAGCATAGAAGAAATTCACATGAAAGAAATTCAAGTTTATGCCCATAAATGGAGTTTGAAGCTGCTCAGTCAGCAACTCTGATGGTAAAGCGGCTACCAATGTTGCACTTGAATCTCAAATTTGTGAGAGATGGACTGGTGATGGTGAGATCTAGCTGAAGAAAGTTTCATTTTAAAACTTCGAAACTTTTAAGAGATGTGTAGTCAATCATAACAAAGCACTTTCTTGGAGGGACAACAGATTTCACAAAATGTGATCCTTTCAAGAGATGGGCATCCGATTTATGAGATAGGCATCTCATTTGAAGAGATGTAATTATTCCATATTTTTACAGCTGCCGGTAACTGGAGTAGGAGGGAATCATATTTTTGATATTTCACTGGTTTAACTTTGCCAAAAATATTGTTGCAATTTAATGCTAATTTGAAGGTGCAATGCCTTATTATCTTCCCTTGAGAAGACCACCCTTGTGGTAAAGAAGATGTCATGTATGTACGAGAATTATACATAGAATATCCCATGTTATAGAATTGGATTATGAACATCATAAATTGGGGAAGTAAATTTCCTACAGACGGTGCCAATTGATAAATGTCGCATCTCCTCCGAACCTACAAGCACAAAAGAAAACCTTGAATGAGCCTAGGATCTTCGATCCATAGGTTCTCCGGTGCTTAAGTCAGAGAAGGGTTATTCAAGATAATCTATTTAAGAGAAATATGAGCCTATATAAAAGCATAAGAGGGACATACCTAGTCCTATTCGAATTAGTATCCTGTGAGTCCTAATTCATTACCAATTAGATCTCTTTATCCTTATTGAATATAGATTTCCCATGTGAATATAGAGTTCTCTTTGGACTTGGATCTTTGGGGTTTGGGACATGATCTTTTCCCATATTTATTAGGAATAAATATTTACTGAACAGATATGGCTTCCTCATGGCGAATGAAAAAGTCAATGGGAATCAAGGTCTTGCCATGTCTATGGTTATTGATAGTTCATCTCGCTGCAGGCTTAACCTATCTAAAAGTTTTAATATGGGATGGAGGGTTAAACTTGATAATAGATCTTCAGTGAATCAGGACTCTAGCAATAATAAATAAGAAGTGAACTCTTTTTTGCTCTTTAAAGTTAGTGATAAGGTGGTGGACGTAGATGTTGCTTCTTATAAAATAAAAGCCAAGGAGATGAGGGAGGGAGCTCTTCTCAAGTGGTGTCTTTGCTTTCTATTATTGTAAATAATATTTCAATAACTCCAAAATGCACTAAGGGTAAAGTCCGTAAGTTTAAAAAGTTAGCTTGAGCATAGCATCTTCAATTCTCTAATTTAACTTTGGTTCCAATAGTTAAAAATTCTTCTCTGCTGCATGGGAATAAAAGGAATGTTGGGGATGGCTTAGTTTCAGAAATAGAGTTGGCAGCCATGGATATTGAGTTTGCATCAAAGAGGCCTAGAGTAGTTACTTCGGAGGCAACTTCTGATGAAAGTTATGAGGGGAGACTGCAAATAAATCTCTTAGGTTAGAACATTCAAGGTTTAGGTAATCCTTGGATTTTCCGAGCGCTCCACTTTCTTATTAGAAAGCATAAGCCTATTGTAGTGTTTCTTATGGAGACAATACTTCACTAATCTGAGTACAATTATTTACGATATTGTTTACAAAATTTTAATTTTTTTTATAGTTAATGTTAATGGTAGGTTGGGTGGTTTATATTTGTTATGGGAAAAGACACTTGATTTAAGCATTTGTAATTTCTTTCAACCTTATATTTCTTTTATAATAATTTTTGGTGGTTCGTTAGCAGCTTGGAATGGTGTTGGGATATATGGTTAGCCTGAAACTTCTAATAAACATCAGACTTGCCGATTATTAAAGCAGGTACGTACGTACGATGGAATTTCGATAGTGTGCTTTGGAGATTTCAACAAAATTCTAGCTCGTACAGTAAAATAAGGTGGCAGATTATGGAACCCAAATGTTGTGAGGTAGTTTCAGGAGTGTATTGGCGTCCGTGGATTATAGGATCTTGGTTTTAGCGGAGTGCCATACACATGGGATAATGGTCGTTCTAGTGATCAGAACATTAATGACATGGCAATAGTTATTTCTGCATTTTCTGGTTAAATATTTGCTTAAAATAGCTTCTAATCATGTCCCAATCATGCTTTGCACTGCTGGGAAGGTATCTGAGGCTAATAAGCGATCTAGAATGGTCAAATTTGAAGTGTTTTGGGTGACGAGTGAGGATTATAAAGAGGTTATCCGTTCAAATTGGATGGAAGGAATGATATGGGCGCAGCCCCGTTGTAGATGCAAGTGCAAATTTTAAAATGTCTACATGCTCTTAAAGAATGGCGTGATCAATTTTTTAAAAATTCTAAAGCTTAGTTTAATGCTACAATGAAGTGCTTGAATAGCATTCAACAATAAAAGGGTAATGGAGTGGATTGTGAAGAGATGATTTTTTGTCCAGAAACAGGTAGATGATTTGCTAGAGCGAGATGAAATTTATTGGCGGCAGGGATCGAAAGCTATTTGGTTAGAGAAAGGTGATTGCAATGACAATTTTTTTCATTATAAAGCTTATAGCCATTGCAGAAATAATTCATTAATTAAACTCAAATATTCTAATGGGTGTTGGCATGAGGGTTCTGAGTAAATATCCTCGGTGGTGATGTCATATTTCTCTAATTTATTGAATAGTTATAATCCTTCCAACTTCAATGATGTTGTTGCTGTTATTGATAGTTCTTAAACTAATGATATGATTGATGGCCTGAATGCTCCTTATTCTACTGAGGAAATTCTCCATGCTTTGAAGCAAATGCACCCAAGAAAAAGCATTGGGGCTAGATAGAATGTCAGAACTTTTCTATCAGTGATATTGGCATATTGTTGGGGAGGATGTGATTAGAATGGTTCTGGCTTTTCTGGATTCTTCAGACATGCCTCAGGATATTAATCATACCTTTGTCACTTTGATTCCAAAGGTTAAAAATCTAGAGTCTATGAAGGATCTAGGACCTATCAGTTTATGCAATGTGCTTTATAAAATAATTTCAAAGGTACTAGCAAACATATTAAAATTGGTACTGACATATGTAATCTGCCCAACTCAGAGTGCTTTTATTCTTGGGTGTCTCATTACAAATAATGTCACTGTTGCCTTTGAGGTCTTTCATACAATGCAGACTTGAATAACTAGTAAGTCTGGTGCTATGGGTTTAAAAATTGATATGAGTAAAGCCTATGATTGTATGGAGTAAGGTTTTGTTAAGCAGGTTATGGTTTCCATGTGTTTCCCTAATAATTCCATTAATTTGATTATGATATATTTATAAATGGTTTCTTATTCCTTCTTGATAAATAGTTTAATCCCTCAAAGGGGACTCAAGCAAGGGGATCCCATATCCCCATATCTTTTTTTACTATGTGCAAAGAGATTGTCTGCCTTGATTCATCAGAAAGTTAATGCTAGGTAGTTTCATCCAATACAAGTGTGTCGTCAGAGCTCTAAGATCTCACATCTCTTTTTTGCTCTAACATTTCAGAATGTACTCAAATAAAAAATCTCCTTTTTGAATATGAGAGAAACTTTGGGCAATAGATCAATTTTGATAAATCTAAAGTATTATTTAGCAAAGGGGTTTGATGAATGTGCAATCTCCTCAAGACCTGTAAGCACAAGAGAAAACTAGGATAAGGCTGGGATCCTTGATCCACAGGTTCTGCGATGCTTAAGTCAAGAGAAAATCTATTCAAGTTGAGTTATTTAAGATAAATCATATGCTTATATAGACATATGAGAGACATACCTAATCCAATTTGAATTAGTATTATGTGAATCCTTTATCAATTATGTTTCTTGTTTCCCTATAAAATACTGATTATTAATCTAATCATATGTCCTCTCTAGGATCTGATTTTACTTGGGTTTGGTCCATAAAGGCCTTATTTTCCTAGGGCTATCAATAGTCCCACCCCAACATTATCGAATATTCATGTTCGAATGTTGTCACCTTCTGATTTTGTTACCACTAAGTTTAGTAATATACTAAATTTCTAACACTCGCGAGGCAGGTACTCGTGCAGTTCATGAACTAAGATCCCCTAAATATTCATTCCTTGAGGTAAAATTAGTCCTTCAAAACCTAAGTTTTCCTTGTTTACTACGAACATTGAAGTGTTCATATCCTTTAAGTTTGTGTCCACGAACTTCGGTGTTCATATCTTTTTTTGGAACGAACCTCAGTGTTTGTGTTTTTATGAATTTTGGTGCTCGTAAGCTATGATCATTGAAAGATTTGTACTGATGAAGTCGATTCATCCAAGCATCATGTGGGCTCGTTATCTTATATTAAGTATCCGTGTTATTTGACCATGCTCTAAAACATACGAGTATCAATAAGTTCGTACTATTTGTACTATTTAGGGGATGCTTGTAACCTATGCTCAAGTTGGCGACTCGTTAGCCCACGTGTCTCTTTTTGAAATCTCTTTAACTGATGAAACTTTTTAACTTTCCATGTACCGTTTCATCCAGAGTTTCATTTCTCATTTCCTTATAGATGCTCAACTTCCTTACGAACATTGAAATGTTCGTAACTTAGCTTATTTTCTACGAGATATTTGTAGCTAAGCTTATTTTTCTACGAACATTGAGATGGTCGTAGCTTAGCTTATCTTCTACGAACATTGAGATGTTCGTAGCATAACTTATTTTCTAGGAACATTGAGATGTTCATAGCTTGGCTTATTTTCTACGAACATTGAGATGTTCATAGCTTAGCTTATTTTCTACGAACATTGAGATGTTTGTAGCTTAACTTATTTTCTATGAACATTGAGATGTTTATAGCTTAGCATATTTTCCTACAAACATTGAGATGTTCGTAGCTTTAGCTTATTTTCTATGAACATTGAGATGTTCGTAGCTTAACTTATTTTCTATGAACATTGAGATGTTCGTAGCTTAGCTTATTTTCTATGAACATTGAGATGTTCGTAGCTTAGCGTATTTTCCTATAAACATTATGATGTTCGTAGATTTAAATCAAAGGTTGTTCGCATCTTACGAACATGTATAAATTCATTTTGTTAAAATATCGTTACCTACGAATACCTTTCAGTTTGTAGGCTAGATATCTTTTATAAACACATGTCCTTATTTTTGGGTATTTTTTCCAACTAATTTAGCTTTAAGCTTTATTATTAACATCAGACTATGTCCTAGTTAGGCCTCGAGTGCTCTATTAAAACTCTATTATTTTTCCTTTTGTTTGCTTTATTAGCTTTTATTCTTGTTAATCAAATAATATGTAGGCTTAATAAGGCACTTGGAGTGTCCGAGTATTCAAACTTATTTCCTTTGCTTTTACTTTAAATAATGTATGTCTGAGCCTAATGAGACACACAAATATAGTCAGTTTGGATTTTGAGATTTTAAGCCTTCCGAGTTTTATCGGAACCTAAACATGCCCCGCTTATGTTTTGAATTTATCAAATGCTTGAGTATTATTGACGTTGGCTTTCTAATCTTTTACTAAAGCTTGCATATTGTTGAATTTTTTGAGCTTTGAATGCTTCATCAAAGCTCATTCATTGATTTATAAGATATTATCAAAACTCATTCATTATCGATGTTGGATTTATGACCTTTTATCAAAGCTCATGAATTGCCAGTTTTGGCTTTATGAGCTTTTATCAAAGCTCATGCTATCAACTTTTGACTTTGTCCACCATTTTCTTTAATTTTGGTTTGACATTAAAGTTTGTATGTGTAGTTCTTCGTGAAGAAAAAGCTCTTTTTGGGAGGGAGATCTATGCCCAAGCTGTCATGAGAAAGGATAATCCCATTAGCTTTTTATAATATCTAATCAAACCGAGTTTATCCCTATATATTCTCGATTTTAGCAAAAATTTGAGTCTGAGGTAGGTCATCCAGCTTAAAAAGGTGTTCACGGGCCTAGCTCACAACTTTTGCATGTCGAGTATATGATAATGAGAGGAAGTCTTTGAACTCCCCAAGTACTTATAACTTGAATGGAAAAACCATAAAAGCACTCAATAGAATTAGAATAGGTTCACCAATACTATTCCTCAATCTTTTGAGAAATGAAATATCTTCACTATCCTGAATTATCAGGTGGTATCTTGCATGGAGAAGTGCCCTATGACATCTCTGAAGTTGTTGAATTTATCTAAACATAACTTAAAAAAGCTTGTAAGGAATATTAGCTTGTCAAGGCTGAGATGGCTATGTCTTGATAGACATCGCTTCATAGATGATCTTTCATCAAGTGCTCGTCCTTCCTAAGCTAAGTGTTCTTACTTTGAGAAGGATGTCTGAAAAACTGAAATAAAAGCTTAACTAAGTATGATCTTTATCAAATTGAGAGAATTTTATTTTCTCAGTAGTTGGAATCACATCTTTGATAGATTTGATAATTAAATATTCACCTACATTAATATCACAAAGCTAAAGTGATACTCAGTTAAAAAGATTCTGAAAGCCATATGTGATATTATCATAAATTAATAAAAGGCTCATGCTATTTACTCATCTATGATATTATCACAAATTAATGCCATGAATTAAATTGAACAATGATAGATGACATGCAAAAATCAAATATGAGTAAGCTCACTCAATGTATGAACACATTCAATTAGTTGCTATCTGCAACTTTTTTTTTTAAATGATTAAAGTATTTATACTTACATTACTGAATTGTCAATTCAAACTCATGGTCATTAGTTGATGATAATAACATGTGCAAGTATGTATATAGTTGAGGATAAAGATCCTTTTGTATTTAACCACCCTTAATAGTTTAAAGCATCTGGTGTCCATCCAATGAGATATATTATGTCTATATAATTTTTAGCATTCAAAATAAATAAACGATAGCCTTATTATGTCAAGTATTAGTCTTTCTTATTTTCTTTAAATAACCATGGTTCCATCACTATTTAAAATCAAATATCGTGACTGTGTTCATCCAGATGAAAGTGTATCTATATTATATGAGTATGTATTTGTAATGAGTTATAACTACTCTATCAAAATAACTAAGGAAGGAAAGTTATCTGTTGGTGTTGTTGACGATGTTTGGTATGCTCGTTTTCACTTCAATTCCATATGAAGGGCTACTTCCTCTCCTTTGTGCTACATGCTACTCAACATTATATATTTACAGCTAGGTGGCTTTCAGCTATTGAACAAGTGTGCTTATCCACCGGGTATGAATAGTCCTTCAAAATACAGTAGAGCCCATAATTATGGATCAATGCTTCTTTGACATTCCTTCAATCATAAGTATTTTCTGCTCAAATTTTATTATGGTGAGAGCATTAATGGCTTTCCATAATAGATTGGGAAGCATTGTCCTATTAAACTCCTTTTGGAAACTGTCACTGAGAAAATATATGTAGAAACCATGAAAAGCTTATAAGGAAGTTATCTTTTGTTCTATCCAATTAAATGCATGTATCATTGGAATCATACCCATGTCTCGGATTTTTAAGGTCTTTTCCATCTTTTCCTTCAAATAGATATGCTTGGCTTCGGATCGATATTGAAAAGCCTTTTCTTTGATTCATTTGAGCTGTTTTAATAAGGAGTAATATAGTAGTACTTTCCAAGTGCATGTAATTTGGTGTTTGTAGTCCCTTTGAAGACTCCACATGTAACCCTTTTATCTCCTCTTTTTTTTTGTATGCATGAGGCCATTTATTGAAGTAGTTGAGCGATTAGGCTTTCATGGCTGAAGACTATTAATAGAGAATAAATTGGGAAAAGTTTCTACAGACGGCGCCAATTAATAAATGTGCAATCTCTTCAAGACCTGCAAGCACAAGAGAAAACTAGGATGAGCCTGGGATCCTTGATCCACATGTTCTCCGATGCTTAAATTAAGAGAAAATCTATTCAAGTTGAATTATTTAAGAGAAATCATGTGCTTATATAGACATATGAGAGACATACCTAATCCAATTCGAATTAGTATTCTGTGAATCCTTTATCAAATATATTTCTTGTTTCCCTATAAAATACTAATTATTAATATGTTTATATGTCCTCACTGGGATCTGATTTTACTCTTGGGCTTGGGCCATAAAGGCCTTATTTTCCTACGACTATCAGGGTGGAACATGAGAGGCGTCTTGCCATTTGTTCATTATTGGGGGTTAAAGAGGTAGGCTATCTTCCGAAGTACTTGGGGTTGCCCGCTTTTATAGGGTGCTTAAAAAAGCAAATTTTCCAATCTTAAAAAAAAGAATTTGGAAAAAGCTATTTTGTAAAATAGTAATTAAAAATAAGTGAAACAAATCAGTGATATTAGACATATATCTCACATATGGCATCCATTGTACTGTGTAGGGTGAACTTTGTGGTTATGGGACATTTGATTGGCCACTTTCATTTCTGCCTCTTCTAACCTGTAATAAACAACAAATAAGCATTTCCAATATAAATATAAGTTGTAAGAATGGAACAAGAAAAGATAAATTTACAGGGAGCTTTGTTTGACTAGAAGACCCTGTTAGTTTGGGGGTCTTCCCATAAAACCTCCTGTTGTGACCCTGAGTTCCACAAACAGTGTATGTCATAATTGCCCCCTTTCTAGTCACCTTGCCATTTTTATCCCATTTTTGATCTCATCAGCTTCCTTTCTCCTCATAGTAGCTCTCCTACCCTTCTTGGCATATTTTGGCTTAGGTGGTATAATTGGGGATAGTTCACTTCTTAGCTACATGTCCATACCTCTAGTTGGGTTAATAATATGACTGCACATCTTCAAGAAAGTTGAGACCTTATAGCAATCATCTGTGACTGCTTCTAGATTAAGATTATTGTACTTAAGAGCATAAATTCCATGGCAACATAGAATACCAATAAGCTGCCATCTCCTACAACTCTTACATTTAATGTCAACTACAAACTGCCCATCCACTCCAAGTACTTGATATTTATCTCCACTTGACCACTCATTTGAATACATCAAACTAAGTTGTTTAGCCTTCTCTATTTTTTTTATTATCTTAGGACAGTAAACAATCTTACACTTCTGCATTGCATCTCTCTTAACATGAATCCTCTTCATAAGTTTGGTTCTAATCATCTCATTCATAGTGATAATGCCCTTAAACCTAGCATCTAATATGTAACTATTAAAACACTCACAAAGGTTATTGAGCAGCATGTCACACTTAGGCCTTTCCTGGAAATAGGATCTAGTCCAATGATGGGGATCTATCCTATTAAGATAATCATAAGCACCCCGATTCATCTATATCAGCTCTATGTACGTCATATATTTAATTTTTTCTATTAAACAACTCTAAGTAAACCATAGTCATTATTTCACAAAAAAAAGGAAACTTTAACACTCTTTGATAATGCATGTTAATGTACATCACAGATTCGATATAGAACTCCCTTATATCATTTCAGTCATGCATTTCTACAAAAATAACACTTTTTTTCAAAACTATTAACTTACAGTAGTTTACTGCATCATCTCCTGGTAAGCGTCGCTCCCAGTCACCAGTCATACTTCATAAGCCTTTTAACCAACGCAATGCTATTTAATATAGAGTCCATAGTGATTGAATACTAAAATAAATTTTAAAAATTATTGCTTTGTTAGTTAAAAGAAAGGAAAAATGTACAACAATACCCTTAACATTATATTCTAATCTCATATCCGCCACCAATGTCTTTTAAAGTATAAATACACCTTTATTGTTTTGAAAACTATATATTTAAAACCCTCCTACAAACAGTATTAATTCTTACCATTAGTGGGATCCATTATTACTGACATATACAAAAAAAATATTAGATAAAGGTACATTTTTTCTCATAAGGTTTATAATAAGGAATAAATTTACTCCAAAAGAAAATTTAAGAATATTTTAACACAAATTTTTTAAAAAATTTAAATTTTTATCTAATAAAAATATTAAATAACCGTTTTTTATATTTGTAAGATCTACTAATGAATTTTTATCTTAATTCATTTTGACAGCATCTTTTGAATCATGGATTTTTCTCTTAGATAAACCTAAAATTAATTGAGTAGAATTAACACTAAGTTTTATAGCTCTCACTAACTAAGTGTTTCTTAAACCTAATTTTAAGCACAACTTTTTAATTAATATTAGTCACTTAAATGTCTCTCAACTAAGTAAGCAACTAATAGGTTATTGTTTGAATCTAATAGAACCTATCTCTCAATTAAGTTTTAAAGTGTGAATTCAATCTAAAGGTGATCAAGCCTAAGATGACATTAAGTTCAACAATAACTAATAAATGAAGATTAATAACTTAGAATTAATCAAAATATACACATAGTAAAATTGAAATAAGAACCCTAAAAAGATGATTAACTACTCATATTAAAAGAGAGAGAAAAAGATGAAGCAATGAAGAGAAATCCAATCATTATTAAAACAAATATTGACAAAAGTTTAAGAAAGAAAACCCCCCTTCACTTGCTTAACCAGCTTGCAACGGAAGCTCTTGTTCCTTTTAAACTTTAATCTAAATCTCTACTTTTAATATAAGTAAGAACTTAAATCAAAACTAACTTTTATTCTTAAAAATAAAATAAGAATTGTTCTAAGATAGAAAGATGATTCCAAGATATCTAAATGCTCTCACGGGGGTTCCTATTTATAGACTCTAGCTCCCCACAACTCTTAAGATTGTTACAAATCAAAATCCTTCAAATCTCATTCAATCTGCAGCTTAAAATTCAAATTTGAAAAGTTATTGCAGCAGCCTGCACGACTGTGCGTAATTCTTGCATTACTGCGCGGAAACAATATACCTTTAAAAACTCCACTTTTCTTCAAGGTTTTGATTTGTGCTTCCTCCTAAACCTTACTTGTTCAAATCTTTCAAACTCCCTCCAATGCATCCTAAAATCAAAATTTAAATAAAGATTAACTAAAGTCAAAATTTAAAAGATAAAATAATAAAAAATCAATGAAATCCTAACAACTAAACAAAATTTTGAAAATTAAATAAAATATCTAAAAATCAAACAAACATGTAATTAAACTAATGTAAAATATTTAATATGAAGTGTTCAAAATAAGATATTTTTCATACTTATCAAATTTCCCCACACTTGAGTCTTTGCTTATCCTCAATCAAAACAAGAAAATAACCTATTCATATAAAGAATCAAAATCATTAGCGAGTTTTAACTTGACTAACCATTCTAATCTTCTTTTAATATAAAGTTTACAAACTATAAATTAAAACAATAACTCAAGGTCAAGGATGTAGCATTTACTGTGTGAAGAGCAAACTCTTCTATTAAATTCATAAAAATGAACAATTAACAATCAAGAAAAATGAAAGTAAATAAAGTATCCAAAACACATTCAAGCAACCATAGGGCACTCAATTTATTTATTCAAAGTTTTCCTAATCTCAGTATCCCCCACCTTTCCTGCACTACTCAGTGTGAATACCTCCAAAAAGGGTCCTTTGGATTCTCATACTCTAATAAAGAGCATTGGAATAGAGTAACGAGTGAGTTTTATGCTCCATTTCATTGTGTTTTTTTGAAGAGAAATCCACCTAAGTGCCTAAGTATATGTGAACTAAACTACTCTAAGAGAAGAAATTGAATTCCCACTTACAAGCATATTTCTCAAATATCAAGCATCCAAATTCAATCGTTCAATGGAACAGTAAGCATTAAGGTTATTAAAAATTAAAAATCCCTAACCGCAAGTTATTCTTCTAATTTAAAAGTTAAAATAAAACATTAAAGGAATATTATCACACTTATTCAAGAAAACCATTTCCAATAATAAAAACTCTTCATAAGAATAGGTTTAAAACTCAAGTGGAAGTTCTTTATTCATGCAAAATAATAACTACACATGAAAACAAAAGGATAAATAAAACAAAAAGAAAAAGGAAAGTATGCTTCCCTTATTTGGATGCACCTGGAGGCGAGGTGAATGGGAGAATGAATTCGGTTGGTGCATAATAGGCCCCTTTATCCCCTTGCTTTGAAAGATTTATTGTTTAGGCTCCTTTATTTGGTCTTGCACCTTTCCCATCTTTGCGTCATATCTCCTTCTTGAGCCTTACAATCCTCTTGGTCCTCACTGACATCTTCATGCTCTTCTACAGCTCTTGGTAGAGAAATTTTTCCAAGCTTCAATGCATTTTGACAAATCAAATAGCATCTTCTAGAATTGGCATCCTCTAACTCTCCCCATTCAGTGATGATTTCAGCTCTTATAAGGTAACCTTCATCAAACAATTCAAGCTCCAATGGCTCAAACTCGTACCTAACAATTTCATGTGGTGCAAAGAATATAGCTAGGCTCGTGACAATATGTCCCATTAATATCAATGCCTTCCTAGCCTATATAACATGCCACATAGAACAAAAAACAAAGTATGTGCTATTCACCTTTGTATTAGTATGCATGCACCATATTAAGAACAACTCATCAGGAGAGACTTTTGTGCTATCTTTTTCTCCAATAATTGTGTGTGATATGAATTTGTGCATCAACAAATATGAGTGACTCTGAATTAAACCACTAGTCATGACCTGTCCATTACATATTTTATCCCTACCAGTGATTTCAGACCAAAATAGACTCATGTTAAATTCAGGTGAAGGTTGACAGATAGCTCCATAAGAAAAACCAAAGATATTAGTTATCAGTTCATAATTAAAACTGTATTCTTACCTAAAAATTCTACATGAAAAGACTTCTTGATTTTCATCTACAATCTTTAGTGTAGTATAAAACTCAATTGTTAGCTCAAAGAACACATTATACTGAACTGATTTTAATTGCTTCCAACCCATTCTTTCACATAAAGAATCAATGAAATCATTCATTCCTATGTCTTCTAGCACCTTATCATCAAAGTACTTAGGCATAATAAATTTTCTTTTAGTTTAGGAGCAAAACCTCTTACCTTCTTCTTCAGAATAAATGGGGAAGAAAGCGTCATATTTATCTTTAATGTCATGTGGCTCATCTTTTCTTCTAATGGGCTTCTTTCCCTTAGTATTAGGTTGCTGGTTCTTTATTACAACATCTCTAGAGCTCCTCCTCTCCTTTATTTTCTGAAAAATAAAATAAAAATTTGAAACCTAAAATTATTGAACATAAAAAAAATTAAATTAAATTAAATGAACAAGCTTGGTTTAGCCCCTAAGAAGTGCTATTTTAAAGTCCATGAGCTAGACCATAATACTCTTCACTTCATTAAATCTATCAAGTATGCAAATTGGTAAAAATTCTCCAATATGCCTCCATGATAAAGCTTCAATCTCTGCCCATTCACTTTGAATTTTTCTCTTTGAGTATTGCATAATTCCACAACTTTATAAGGATATGTGTGAGTCACCATAAATGGGCCCGAGTATCTACTCTTTAGCTTCCCTGGAAATAACCTGAGCTTTAATTGAATATCAACACTTGATTACCTTCTTTGAACCTTTTGACCCTGACCTTTGTATCATGCCACTTCTTTGTGCGTTCTTTATAAATTCTTGAGTTATCATATGTGGTTTCTCTAATTTCTTCTAGCTCACTCAATTGTAAAATCTTCTTTTCAGCTGTTTTCTTGAAATTATAATTTAAAGCTTTGACAGCCCAATAAGCCTTATGCTCAATCTCTACAGGAAGATGACATGCTTTGCCATAAATCAACCTATATAGAGACATTTCATTAGGTGTTTTATATACTGTTTGATACACCCATAAAGCATCTTCAAGCTTCCTTGCCCATTCCTTTTTTTACTTGCTCACCATCCTTCCCAAAATTTTCTTCAACTCTTGATTGCTAACCTCAACTTGTCCACTTGTTTGGGGGTGGTATAGGGTTGCTACTTTGTGTTTCACCCCATACCGAGCCAACAATATTTCCATATTTTTATTGCAAAAATGTGTTCCCCTATTATTTATAATAGCTCTAGGCATCCCAAACTGAGAGAAAAGCTTCCTTAAGAATTTTCAAACCACCTTTGCATCATTGACTGAACATGCTTGAGCTTTCATCCATTTTGACACATAATTCACACAAACAAGTATGTACTTGTTTTCTTCAGATATAGGAAATGGCCTCATGAAATCTATGCCCCAAACATCAAATATTTCCACTTCTAAAATTCATGATTGAAGCATTTCATCCTTCTTTGAAATGTTGCCACTCCTTTGGCATGCATCATAATTGAGTACAAATTTTTGAGCATCTTGGAAAGTGTAGGCCAATAAAAGCCTGCTTTAAGAACTTTAGCAGCTATTCTTTGTGGACCAAAATGGCTACCATTAACCATCCCGTGATAATATTACAATATTGAGCCAATTTCATGATTTGATATGCACCTCCTTATCATGCCATCATTGCACAACTTCCAAAGAAATGGATTATCCCACAAGTAAGACTTGGAGTCATAAATGAGCTTCTTCTTTTGTTGTTTATTGAATTCTTCTGAAAACTTCCCGCTTAAGATGAAATTAGCTATGTCAGCAAACCAAGGAGCATCCATGCTTTAATTGCCGAAAGCATATTGTCTGGAAATAGCTCCTTGATAGTCTCCTTCTTATAATCTTCATCTTAATCCAACTCTAATCTCGAGAGATGATCAACTACAATATTTTTTGATCCCTTCTTATCTTTGATCTCGATATCAAACTCTTGTAATAGAAGCACCATCCTGATGATCCTTGGTTTTGAGTCCTTCTTGTCTATAAGATACTTTAATACTACATGATCTGTATACACAATAATTTTAGAACTAAGAATATGAGATCTAAATTTATCAAAAGCAAAAATAACCGTCAACATCTCCTTCTCTGTTGTGGCATAATTGAGCAATGCATCTGTCAACATTCTTCTTTCATAGTAAATCACATGAAGTTTTTCTCCTTTCTTTGGCCAAGAACCGCTCCTATTGGATGATCACTTGCATCATACGTCAACTCAAATGGGAGATTCCAATTGGGTGCCATAACTATAGGAGCTGAAATTAGTGCATCTTTGAACCTATCAAAAGCCAATTTCCACTCATCAATGAAATTAGAAAAAGATTCTTTTTCGAGTAACTTATAAAAGGGTTTAGAAATTTTTGAAAAATCCTTGATGAACCATCTATAGAAGCCTACATGAAACTCCTAACTCCCTTAACATTTATAGGATACTGTAGATTTTCTATGGTCTCCACCTTTGCTTTATCAACTTTAATGCCTTGGGCTGATATTTTGTGCCCAAGGACAATTCCTTCATCTACTACGAAATGGTATTTTTCCTAATTCAGCACCAAATTAGTCTCTTCACAACATGCAAGAACTTGCTCCAAAAGAGTTTCCATAGACAGAAAAATAATCCATGAAAACATCCATGATTTGTTCTACCAAATATGAAAATATAGCCATTATGCATCTTTGGAAAGTTGCTGGAGTATTACATAATCCAAATCGCATCCTTCTATAAGCAAATGTGCCATAAAGACATATGAATGTTGTCTTTTCTTGATCTTTTAGAGCTATTTCAATTTGGTTGTATCCTAAGTAGCTGATAGTATGCAAGCTAGTATGGTTATTTAGGATCATTTTGTTATCTTTTTATTTATTTTACATTTGCATTTTAATTATTTATTGTACTTCTATTGTTATTTTTGTGCTTTGATGTTGCTTGTGTTTTATAGGTCATTCTAGGTTAATTTTATTATTAAAGAAGCATTGGAGTGCATTAGAGTGAAGAAAAGCCAAAAGAACCAAAGGAGGCAATTTTGGGCCTCTGCCGAGTCCAAAGGGATGTGACTTTTCAACTTTGTACAATTTTCGTATTTTGGCTATAATTTCCTCTACATACCTCCAAATTAAGTGATTCAAGTTGCATTGGAAAGCTAACTCAAAGACCTATAGCTTTCACAAAGCACTTTCTAGAAATAACATAAATTCAATGGACGAAAATACTCTTGAAGTTACTACATCTGCATAGGGTGGTGACTTTTCATGTCAAATGGTGCCTTTCCAATTGTATATGAATTTTAATCACTTGTAACTCTTCCTAAGGCCTATAAATACATGTGATGGCTATATTTCAGAGAGATAGAATAGTAATTTTAGATAGTAGACATCATAAAGTATATCATTATCTATCAAAAGTCCTCGTTATATTTAGTTATTATTATTAGTGCAATTCAAAAATTCAAGTGAAGAACATTCAAAGAAAGTCAAGAAATCTTTAAGAAGGCTATCTACATTCAAAGTTCTATCTTTTTTTCTTAGTAATTTGTATTTTATTTTCCTTCTTGTTGTTATTTTAATTGTGTTTATCATGTATCTTGGCTAGGCTATTATTTATTAGAATTGCAAGGAAGAATGAATCAATGAATTATATTTTTATTTTATGTTATGTTAATGGTTTGAGTTCAATTGTGAGTTTGAATGTGTTATGTATGCTTGATCACCATATATGATGTCTTAATTAAATATGTACACAATGAGAATTGGTGAATTTTGGTGGATATATAATTGAATTCTTTAAAGGCAATGAAATCACTTGGAGACAAGGGTTTCTACTTAATAAAAATTATAAGCCTTACATGATAATATTATAGATTATGTTTATCTCCACAATGACATAAGAATGCTTGTAGACTCTAAATGAATTACCCTTTATTGACAATGAGAGTTGCATTGAAGGACTTTAAGTATATATGACAATAAGAGTTGCATTTATGCCTTATACTATGTTTATAATCATTTGATGTAGCTATTTGTTTATCTTGTATTTCTTGGTAAATTCCTACTTGTAGTTCTAATAAACCATATTTAACTTGATATTTAGAATATTAGATTAATTAGTGTAGTTAGTAATTAATTAGAATCATTAGAATAATCCAACAATTGTCATTATTAATATTTTACCTATCCATCTTATTATCTATTGGGTTAGTATAAAATTCATAAGTTCCCAGTGTTCGACACCCTACTTACTCTATACTTAGTCTTAGAGACTAGGGTATTATAATTTGACCTACATTTAATTTTCATATGGCCATAAAATCCACCCGGTTTTCCTATGAAATTGAATCATCCTCCTTTTAACCCTCAACCACCACCAAAGTCTAACTTAGAAGGTCTTATGGAGCAATTCATAAACAAATAATCAACCACCAACAAACAACATAAAGACCAATTCAAGCAACTAAATGCAAGGATTGATCAACTTATTTCATACAATAGAATCCTTGAAAATAAAATTGTTCAACAAGCCTCTTCAACCCCTCAACCTTTAGGAAGACTACCAAGTCAACCTGAATTACAGCCTCAAGAATCTTGTTAAGTCATCAACTTGAGATGTGGTAAGGAAGTTGGAGATGCTTCATCAAAGAAGAACATGGTGAATGAGGATGATGATGATGGTATGGTGAATTCAAAGCTAGATGATGGCTTGAAAGATAAAAAGGATGATAAGTGTGGTGTGGAAAAGAAGACTACTCAAGAAGTACCAAATAAGAAAAGTGAGCTAAAGATTGACCTTAGAACCTTACCTTTCCCATAAAGGTTCATAAGGCACAATCTTGACAAATAATTTGGTAAGTTTCTTGATCATATGAAAGACATAACAATTACTATACCTTTTATGGATACTATTAGAGATATACCCTCTTGGGGCAAATTTTTGAAGGATATTGTTAACCACAAGGGTAAGATGGAAGAATATAGGCTTGTTTCACTAGTTGAAGAGTCTAAGGCAATGTTCTTAAGAACTCCACCAAAACTTAAGGATCCAGGTTCTTTTACTATTCCTTATAGAATATGTGATCTTGCATTTAATAAAGCTTTATGTGATATAAGTGCTAGTGTGAGTTTAATGCCTTATTCTATATATGAAAAAATAGATTTAGGTGAATTGAAGCCTACTACCATGTATCTTTCTATAGCAGATAAATCTATTAAATATCCATTAGGTGTGCTTAAAAATGTACCCACCAAGGTAGGAAAATTTATTATTCTTACAGATTTTGTAGTAATGGATATGGAAGAGGACCCCGACATTCCTATATTATTGGGGAGGCCATTTTTAATGACCGCGAGAATGGTCATTGACACGAAATATGGCAAAATTAAGGTGCAAGTAAATGATGAGTCTATTATTTTTTATGTATATAAAATGATTAAGACATCTCCACCTATTGAAGTTTATGGAAGAATAAACTCAATTGATATAATTGATGAATATGTACAAGATGTTGTTCATGAGTATATAGGTAAAGACCCTTTGTCGGATTCTATGCCATAAAAGGTTGATGACAAGCATTCCAATAAGGAGGTTGTAACTTGTGTAAGTGTATTGGGATCAGCTCCATCTACTTATCCTTTTAGGTATCAAAGATTTGAGCTATTAAGGAAGGAAGATGATCCTAAGCCTTCCTCACCAAGTGAAGCACCCAATTTGGAGCTTAAACCTTTGCCTTCCACTCTAAGGTATGCATTTCTTGATTCTAACTCTAATTTTCCTTTTATTGTAAATTCTTTACTACCTAATGATGAGGTGAATGCTTTATGTGATATTTTGATTAAACATAAGGGAGTAATAGGATATTCAATTAATGATCTAAAAGGACTAAGCCTAACTATTTGTATACATAGAATCCTTTTAGAGGATGATACTAAGCCTACTATAGAAGCTCAAAGGAGGCTAAATCCCACTCTTGAGGAAGTGGTTTGGAAGGAAGTGATTTGGAAGGAAGTGATTAAGCTGCTTGATAATGGGATCATATATTCCATTAATGATAGTAAATGGGTAAGCCCTGTTCAAGTTGTTCCAAAAAAGGGTGGCTTGACCGTTGTGCAAAATGAACATAATGACTTGGTGCCTACTAGGACTATTATGGGTTGGCGTATGTGTATTTACTATAGAAAGTTAAACAAAGCAACTAGAAAAGATCACTTTCCATTGCCTTTTATTGATCAAGTTATAGAAAGATTAGCAAATTTTTCATATTTTTGTTATCTTGATGGGCTTATGGTTTTTACCAAATCCCTATTCATCTCGAAGACCAAGCTAAAACCACTTTTACTTGTCCATATGGTACTTTTGCTTTTAGGCGTATGCCTTTTGGTTTATGCAATGCTCCCGCTACTTTCCAAAGATGCATGTTTTCAATTTTTAGTGATCTAATAGATGATTATGTTGAAGTATTCATGGATGACTTTAGTGTTTATGGATCTAACTTTGCAAATTGTCTAGAAAATTTTTCTAAAGTTCTTGATAGGTGCAAGGAGCATGGATTAGTAATTAATTAGGAGAAGTGCCACTTCATGGCATAAGAATGGATTGTTCTTGGCCACATGATTTCACAAAGAGGCATCAAAGTTGATAGAGCAAAGATAGAGGTCATTGCCAATTTTCCACCTCTGAAGTGTGTCAAGGGTATAAGGAGTTTTCTTGGACATACGAGTTTTTATAGAAGATTCTTACAAGATTTTTCCAAGATAGCAAATCCACTATGCAAGTAACTTGCCAAGGAGGCTATTTTTAAGTTTGATGATGTATGTATGGATGCATTTGGGACTTTGAAGAAAGCTCTTACATCAGCACCGGTTTTGTAACCCCGTAATTGGGAGCAACCGTTTAAGATCATGTGTGATGCGAGTAACTTTGTGGTTGGGGCTATTTTAGGGCAAAGAAAAGAAGGCAAGCCTTATGTGATTTATTATGCTAGTAAACTACTTGATAATGCTCAGATTAATTATACCACTACGGAAAAAGAGTTGCTTGCTATTGTTTATGCATTTGACAAGTTTAGAGCATATCTTATGGGGTAAAAAGTCATTGTGTATTCTGACCATACTACCCTCAAGTATCTTCTAAGCAAGAAAGATGCAAAACCAAGGCTCTTAAGGTGGATTCTAATGCTTTAAGAGTTTGATTGGGAAGTAAATGATAAGAAAGGAAGTGAGAATATTATTATGGACCATTTATCAAGACTAGATCAAAAGGAATTGAACAAGAGTGATAATGGTGTACCAATTAATGAATTATTTCATGGTGAACACCTCTTTATATTAGCTTCTAAGGAACTTCCATCGTCTATGGATTTTGCAAACTACCTTGTTAGTGGAGCTCTACATTATGGGTTAGATTTTTGACAAAAGAAGAAATTTTTGCATGATAGTAAGTTCTAGTATTGGGAGGAAACTTTGCTTTACAAAATATGTGGGGATGGTTTGATTAGAAGATGTATCCTTCAAGATGAAGTTCAAGATGTTTTGAGACATTGTCATTCCTTGGATGTAGGCGGACACTTTAGTGCATCTAAGATAGCTTCTAAGGTACTTCAATCTGGTTTTTTGTGGCCCACTTTATTTAAGGATGCTAGAGAATTTATGCTTAAATGTGATAGATGACAAAGAATGGGTAATTTATCTAGGAAACATGAGATGCCTTTGAAAGGAATTCTTGAAGTAGAGATTTTTAATGTTTGGGGTATTGACTTCATTGGTCCTTTCCCTTGTTCTTTGGGCCATAAATATATATTGATTATGGTAGATTATGTCTCTAAATAGGTAGAAGCAATATCTACTATTACTAATAATGCTAAGGTTGTAAAAAAGATGCTTAAGAAAATTATTTTTCCAAGATTTGGCACCCCTATAGCATTAATTAGTGATGGTGGTTCACACTTTTATAATCATATAATTGAAACTCTTTTGAAGAAGTATGGAGTTACACACAAGGTGGCTACTCCATATCACCCAAAAATAAGTGGACAAGTTGAGGTGAGTAATAGAGAGATTAAGTGGATTTTAGAGAAAATGGTTTCTTGATCAAGGAAGGATTGGGCATTGAAGTTAGAAGATGCCTTATGGGCATATAGGATAGCTTTTAAAACACCCATTGGCCTTAATCCTTACCAATTGATTTATGGGAAGTCTTGTCACTTGACCGTAGAACTTAAGCATAGGGCATATTAGGCAACAAGAGCTTTGAACTTTGATTTGAATAAAGCGGGTATGAAGAGACTACTTCAACTCAATAAATTAGAAGAGTTGAGAATGAATGCTTATGAGAATACTAAGTTATATAAGGATCGGATACAATTATGGCATAATAAGCATATACTTAAGAAGGAATTCTATGAGGGAGACCTTGTTTTGCTTTATAATTCTAGACTGAAGTTGTTTCCCGGTAAATTAAAGTCAAGGTAGTCAGGTCCATTGAAGGTTGTCAAAGTTCATTCATATGGGGCAATTGATATTGCAAATGACACAGGAGAAAGCTTCAAAGTGAATGGTAATCGTCTAAAACCTTATTTGGTTGATAATGCAATTGATCCACAAGAGTCCATCTCTCTTTCTACACCATGAATGCAAGGAGGTATAGTCAAGCTATAGACTATAAAATTTAGCAAGGTATTTATCTATTTTTAGTTTCTTTATTTTCATTTATTATACTTTATTTTATTTTGAATTTACACATACACATTGTTTTTCTTTTAATAAATCTTTGTTTTCATTTTAATTATTTTAATTTATTTTGACTTAGTTTTATATTTTTATTTTATTTAAAAAAAAATTTGCCTTGGCTCTGTGCCGACTCGTAACAGAACTGGATGGTGCCGAGTCGGCACAGTGTGCTAACTCGTGCACATCCTATGAGCCAGCATGCGAGGGTTGTGCCGAGTCAGCACACCATGTCGACTTGTAATAGCACCTCATGGTGCCGAGTCGATACAGCGTGCCGACTCATCCCCTACACACATACACATTAATTTTCTTGCATAATTTTTGTATTTTTATTTTTTATACATTTTCGTTGTTTCATTAAATTATTTCCTATTTTAAAACTGCTACTTTTTCCTATTTAATTTTGTCTACATGCATATAACACTTATTCCAAATTTAAATTTGAAATGAAAAGTCATGTCCTTTCCCAATAAGGACACAACCTTTCAACATGTCATAATTTTTTTTCTTTCCCTATATATAACCATATTGATTACTAATATTATAATATCAACTCTCCTATTTTTCACCACCTTTTGTTCTATTTAAACACCCAATTTCCTTCTTACAAATTCATTCTCTACAAATTTTCTCTATTTATACATTCTCTCTACACCACTCCTTCTTCTTTTAATATATTTCTTTATTTCTACTTTTCCTTCTTCCTCTCAAACTCTTCTTCCTTCTCCACTCTCTCTTTAGCCAACCCCCTCTCTCATTTTCTTCTTCCTTCTTCTTTCATTTTACTTTCAAGAATTAACATGGGGAAAACAAAAGGATCATCATCCACAAGGCCTAGGAGGGATGATCATGATGAGGTAGAACCACAAGTGGAGGATTTGCGACAAACATATAAAGCGAAGTTTCCTATACTCTCTCATGAAGAAGGTGCTAGGTTTACTAAGAATAAGTTTAGATAAATGGTTGCATGCAAGTATATCCCCTACTTCTCTACTAAATGATGTTAGTATGCATGATTCCTTTACTCAATTACTCACAAATTATGGTTTGAAGAAATTTGTCTCTATGCATGAACACACTTTTGTTGACTTGAATATGGAATTTTACACAACATTAGAGGTTAATGCTAATGATTCCCATATTCTTGAGTTTAGCATGCTAGGAAAACCACATCAACTTACCTATTCTGTCATGCAACATGTCTTTGGTTTTAAGAAGGATTGTATGTGTGATATGCCAAAGTCTTTTGATGTTAATGCATTTTGAACTTTCTTAACTGATTTGCCACTACCTTTTAGGCCAAAGAAAGGCAAGGCTGTGTTTATTAAAGATTTATAATTTTAGTTGTTGCATAAAGTGCTTTGTTGTGTAGTATTCCATAAGTCTAAATTTAATAGAGTTTTGGCTCAAGAGATGTTTTTAATGTGGCGCATTCACAATAAGAAACAAGTTTGTTGGACTTATTGGACATTTAATCAACTATTGCAATATGCTAGTCGCAAGGATGTTCCTTTAACAAACGGCCATGTTATAACTATTATTGATAAAGCTTTTAATGTTGATTTTGCTGTTGTTGACCATGTTGCACCATGCACATACTTCACTAAACAAGCACTTGTGAGAGGTGAAGTTGTAGATGCTTCATTTCAGTTAGTTCCTGCACACACACGATCTTGTTGGAAGGGTATCCCCCATTCACATTTTGTAGGTGCTCAAGACGATGAGGAGCATGCTCAAGTCAGACATGTTGGAGATAATGCTCAAGGTGAAGAGCATAATGTGGGTGATGATGTTAACTAAGATGAATGGCCTCAAGATGATGTGCCTCTCCCCCCTTTTTCTACTTATGGCGGTGCTAGTGGCTCTTCTAGCCATAACTTGCCTCTTTAGGAGCAAGTTTTGGCCAACCAAAGGGTGATGCAACAACAATTAAATGGTATGGAGACCTTCAACCGTCAATTCTCTCGCCACTAATGTCGGATGGAGTACAAGATGCAATAATATTTTGCCCAGTGTGGACATCATATTGAGTCTCCACCACCATCACCATCGGAAGATTGAGGGAGTTTTTCCTTTTTCCTACTTTTTCTTTACATGTTCCACATTGGGGACAACGTGTATTTTAAGTATGGGGGAAGGGAATTAAGTAGTCGTTAGTTGTAGTTATTATGCATGTTAGTTATTATGTTTATGTTAGTATTATATTTTATGAATGATTTATGTTTAGGTTGTTTATGCATTATTGCCATGTTTATTTTGCATATTTTCTTTATCTTCTCTACATTAATAAGTAGTAGCCTCTTTTCTAATTCATTTTAATTTTTATTTAGTTTTACTTTTATGTCATGTTAATATTTAATTTTTTTATGCTCAATTGGTAAAATATTTAAAGTCTCATTTAGTATAGTCTTTAAGTTTTTCTTATTATCTCTTTTTATTACTTTCAAAATCTATAGAATTTTTAGTCCACTTTCTAACTATGCTTAAGGCTAGGATTCTAAGGATTTAAGCTTAAGTTTTTTAGAACTTAGGTAGCTTAAAGGAAACTATAGCCATAATTCGAAAGATTAACATTTCAAAAATGGATGAGGACTAGTAAAAAAAAAAGAGAAACGAAAAAAATAAAAAATATTATACTTGTTATATGATGTATTTTGAGTAAATTGTGTGCACATGAGTTTGCTCCTTAATTGCATTCATTCGGAAAGAGTATGTGACATTGCAAGTATAAAGAAAATAAGTGGGATGGAGCATAAAATGCACCCACTAAAATAAAAATATATATATGTATTTAAAAAAACAAAAAAATATGTGTCTAAAAATGCCATGAGAAATGTTAGTCTATGTGTGTGCTTAATTTTTGGTCCTACAAAGCTACTTGTGTTCTTAGAAATCTTAAGTTTGAAGAATGAATATTTTGGCTAGATAGCTTGGTTAGCACTTTGACTTTTTATTCTTGATTTTGTTATTAATAGGTTGAGATAATGTATTAAACTTGTTGCCTATGCTATGAAACTTGTTTCCTTTATTATTGTTGACCACTGAAAGTTAGTTGTTAACTACCTTTTTCTACAAAATTTCTTTTATTATTAGAATGACTTGTTAAGATGGATACATAGATTTTGGAGAAGATAAAATTTTTATTGTTTTTCTTGCTTAGATTTTTGTTTCTTGCTTGAGAGCAAGCAAGGTCTAAGTGTGGGGGAATTTGATAGTATGCAAGCTAGCATGGTTATTTAGGATCATTTTGTTGTCTTTTATTTATTTTTGCATTTACATTTTAATTACTTATTGCATTTTTATTGTAGTTGTTGTACTTTTATGCTGTCAATGTTGTTTATATATTTTATAGGTCATTCTAGGCTAATTTTATGATAAAAGTAGCTTTAGAGTACATTGGAGTGAAGAAAAGCCAAAAAGGACCAAAGGAAGCATTTTTCAGGCCCGTGCCGAGTCGATACAGTGTGCCGACTCGTGACAGAGGCCGATCGTGCCGAGTCGGCACAATGATGCCGAGTCAAAGGGGTGCAACTCTTCACTTTGCATAGTTTTCGTATTTTGGCCATAATTTCTTCTACAGACCTCCAAATTGGGTGATTTAAGTTGCATTGGAAAGATAACTCATAGACCTACAAATTTTATGAAGACACTTTCTACAAATAATGTAAATTCAATAAAATAAAATGCCCTTGAAGTTACTATATTTGCATAAGGTGGTGACTTTTCATGTCAAATGATGTCTTTCCAAATGTATACGAAATTTAATCACTTGTAACTCTTCCTAAGACCTATAAATACATTTATTGTTTGTATTTCAGAGGATATAGAAGATAGAATAGCAATTTTAGACAAGAGACATCAGAAAGCATTAATTATTACTTATTAAAAGTGTTAGTTTTATTTAGTTACTATTAGTGCAATTCAAATATTCAAGTGAAGAACATTCAAAGCAAGTCAAGAAATCTTCAAGAAGGCTATCTACATTCAAAGTTCTATCTTTCTCTCTTAGTGCTTTATATTTTATTTTCCTTCTTGTT